>JAVJIF010002922.1:0-209263 GCA_038442645.1 Agave tequilana
TTAGAAAAATCTCAAAAATTGTATTTAGATAGAAAATGAAATTCTAAGAAGTATTATGAAAACCATTTTTGAAAATTCAATCTCGTTTGAAAATTAAAAATCTAGGAATTAGTCAGCGATGCCGACCGACACCGGTTTTAGAGATTTTGCAGAAAAATTTGTGAAAAATTTTAAAAAAATCATGAAAAATCTAAAATATTAGAAAATAGTGTTTGAAATTGAAATCGGTCAATTCAGACTACCAGAATGGTCAAATCGGGCTACAGGCTAGTACCGGGTTCCCAGTCCGGGTCAGGGCTTACTCTAGGTCTGAGAATCCAGATCCAATACTCAACAATATAAGCAATCACAACCTAAAAGCAAATACTGGAAGAAAATTGAATAATATGATTGAAAAAATTTGGGACACGCATCTGGGTACGTATCCCGGGAACGGGGTGCTACACTATTCAAACTCTCGCATGACCTTGATGTCCCCGTCATTCTTCCCAAGTGGGAGAGAACTTACCAATTGATCTGTAAAGGAAGCCCCCTGTCGAGGATTGAACTTCATAAACATGTTATTTTGGATCTTACTTTACATCTGAACTTGATTTGAGAGGCAACAACTGATGTTTGGAGAAGAGAGGCGTTGGAAGACTATTGGCGGTTGCAAAACAGAGAGGAAAAGTAGAGTGGTGCCATTGTTTTGATGAGGAAAAAAATTAGAAACTAGGGTTAAAGAGGAGAGAGGATAAATAATACATTTTTAATTATGACCCTTAGGGTTTCCACACCTAAAAGGTTTCTTTTATGATTTCACACACCTAAAGATAATTTCTAAATGCAAGAGAAAATCATCTATGAGGAAACTCAACTCTTTTTTTTTCTTCAAATCATCTTCATTGCCTTATTTCTTCAAAACCTCATGCTTATTTATAAGCTTACAAAGATTAAAGACTTGTTATCACAACCGATCTGGAACAAAAAAATAAGACTACAACATAAAATGAAATAATATTAAATGAGATAAATAAGCCTAGATTCAATAAAACCTATTAGACTCAAAAAAAAAAATATAGACTCGATTCACACTCTCGCATGATCTTGATGTCCCCGTCACCTGTCCACTCACATTTGAACTCCTAGAAATCATCAACTAGTATTCTATCAAGTCTAATCAAGTTACAGAATCCTATTTCATGGGTGATGTTTAAAGCCAATCAAGTCGATCGAGATTGATGTAGACATCCTGGCTGTCATTAAACTAATCTCAATAAAACGAAGCAAAAATATTAAAGTAATAAAACAAACTAAAACAAAAAGAATACATGTTTTAGCCTGCATCAAAATCTGAATTTCAAATTTGAAAGCAACAACTATTATTATATATTATGCAGTATATTCTATATTAATTCAACCCTTGCCTCATGACATTATGTTTTAAAACACTCTATATTGTCCGCCTAAGTCTGTGAGGATCATGAATTTAGAATCTTTGAATTATTGTGATATCATCAAACACTTTTATTGATTTTCTCCTATGGATATGCAATTTTAAATGTAAAGGTGTCAATTGAGTGTGGATAAAGGCACCAAAATATTTGATCAAGGCACTCAAACGATTAAGGCACCAACCCAATTTGTTCAAGGCACTCACAAATATTTCAAAATACCCAAATTACCTCTCTCTCTCTCTCTCTCTCTCCCCCCCCCCCCCCCTCTAACCTCCCCCTCCCCTCTTCCCCTCCGCTGCCCGCGGACTTGGCCCATCCCCCGCCACCCTCGCCCTCAGCCCCCGTCCGCCTCCCCCCTCACCTCCCTCCCCCGCCCGCCTCCCCCCTCACCTCCGCCCCTCTCTCTCCTTCCTTGCTAGCCTCCCCCCCCCAACACGCACCTCCCCCCTCCTTCCCCTCCGCCATCCCCCTCCCTGCCATTATCCTCCGCGTTGGCCGCAATCCTAAAAAAATATCGGTTTCATAGTCTTCACAATTAGAATTGCGTTCATGATTGCAGCCCTCACAAAAATATCATATATCTGAGTTTTTATTAGGATTGTGGTCATGATTGCAGTCCTCACAAAAATGTCATGACTGTGATTATGATCACAATCCTCACTAAATGCCATATGTTTGAGTCTTTATTAAAACTGCTATCACGATCACATTCCTCACAATTAGAAATGCGCTCATGATCACAGTCCTCATAAAGATGTCATGTTTCTTTGTCTTTATTAGGACTGCGACTATGATCATAATCGCAGTCCTCATAAGTAATACTGCTATCATGATCACAGTTCTCACAAAAATGTCATGTTTTTTAGTCTTTATAGATAGACTGTGATCATGATCGTGGTCCTAATAAAGACTCAAAAACATGACATTTTTATGAGAACTGTGATCGTGGCCGTAGTCGTAATTGTGCGGATTTCGATCATGGTCGCAAGCCTAATAAAGACTCAGATACATGTCATTTTTTGTGAGGACTGCGAGGGTGTTGTTTGGTTGGCGCTGCTTCATCATGACGAAGACGAGGGGCAGACATGTAGGTTACTGGATGGCGGCATAGAAGATGAAGGATCTGCCCGTTTATCGCTGGTGCACGACAATGCTGAAGAGAAGGTGTCAGCCAGGTTAGCACTGTTGCATGGAGGCACTAAAAATGATGCAGGTTGCTGATGCATGGAGATACTAATGACCTTGCATGCATGTTGTATGGGTGCGTTGAAGACGAGGTGGCAGGCGTAGAGCATGCACTTGCTTGCGGAATATGAAAGGGTGGTGACGCCACTGCATGGTAGCGCGGGAGACGAGATGACGCTGCATGGTAGCTTGGGCGACACAGAGATGGGAAGGTGAACAGGCGTCGCTTTGCTGACTGTGCTGCATGGCAGCGCAGAAGACGAGGAGGTGGGTAGATGACCAGACGTCGCCCCACGTGCCTCGTTCACAGCCACCAAGTCGGAGTGTGACATCGCATGCATACCCTAACAGTGGTTTTTTGATGAGGGGGATGGGGAGGGCGGGCAAGGAGGGGCAGGAGGAGGAGGGGGGCGCCGACGGGGGAGAGGGAATCCCATGTAGTTTTCACCCATAAATAAATGAGGGTATTTTGGACTTTTACATAAGGGTAAATGTGTCCACTCAAAAATGAGTGAATAATGATTTTTTTGATGGGTGCCTTAATCAATTCTCTCAGTGCCTTTATCCGCGTGCGTGTCTATTGGAAGAGACAGAAGATGCAAAGGTTGATATTGACTTGGAAGAGGACGTGCTGATGAAATATCTCGACGTCAGGTAAATTTTAATTGTTTTCTATTACTTACATTTTACTTAGTAGATCTGTCATTTCCATCTTGAATTAAGCTTTCAAGCAAAGTGATATTACTCCATGGCTTTAACATGGAGCTTCTTGACACTGATTATTAAGTCGCTGCCCCGTTGTTGAGCTGACTTAATGCAATTTTCAGCCTATACTGTTCATGACTGAACACCTAAAAGCATTGCTTTCTTTAGAAAGTCTCAATAAATTGCTTCCTGATCCCTCAATAACTAAAGTGTGCATTCACCAGCTTCCCTCAGGGCAACCATAATTATTTTTTGGATTTTAAAGCTTTAAAAAGTTACCTGTTGATTCTCTGCAATGTAGTGGATCTGTTTATTCAATAATGGGATGTCATGTATCTTTCGTCTTCTCTAATGAAGGCAAGCATTAAGATGGATGAAGAGGGAGCATTTTTTCTGAAGAACATTGGCAAGTTCTCAATCTTTGTCAATAGTAACGAAGTGCCTGCAAAAAGCATATAAATCTACTCTCACGTTCTCTTGCAAAGGTATGTGGAATGTTCCCTTTTGCGTCCAAATGAACTTGTGGTACTAACATTACAATTCTTTGTTCGGAAAATACAACATACTCATAGAAGAGCTATTGTTCTCCCCTTCAACTCACTTTATCATATCATTATATTTTGTGGATTACATAAAGCAGTAACTATTCTTTAATTTACATCAAACCTTCTTTAACAATATAAACTTGTCCATTTACAAAGCCACTCAAAATACAAAACGAGAAGTGTGCATATAATGGAAGTTGATGTAAGCCTTTCAAACACATCAAAGTTAATCTATGAACCCCAACACACACACACACACACACACACACCACACACACAGAGAGAGAGAGAGAGAGAGAGAGAGAGAGAGAGAGAGAGAGAGAGAGAGATGTTTAGTTCTATAATCAAATTGGGAATTAGTCAATGTTAATTAATTAGGCTTTTAATTAGAAATCTTTTCATGACTTTCAAATTTCTTTGAAATGTCCTCCAATTTTTTACTTATTAACTCTAAATAAATAATTAATTAGTGATATTAACCAATTAAAGTTTCTTAATGAATAATCAATTCAAAATTTCTCCTAATTGTCTCCATCCAAGTTCACTTGGCCTTCTTCTAGTCCTCATTGTTCAATCATCTTATCACTTTTCTTAATTGGCGCATTTATTTGTGCTGATGTCGAAACAATTCCAGTCTATCCTTCATTTTCCCTCAATGTTCGCGAATCTATTCTGCTTCATTTTGCTCAATGTTTGCCACGCGTCCATCTTAGCATTCTCGGTCTTATTATATGTCTTATTGTATTGCTAGTTTGGCACTCATCCTTCTCAGCATTCTCATTCTCATTCTTATATATGCCTTATTGTATTGCTAGTTTGCCATTCAACCAATCTCAACATTCTTATTTTAGTTACATTTTTTTTCCACATGTTTCCTAATTGCCTGACAATCTGAACAATATAGTATATTTGGTCCCATAGTCATTCTATTAAATTTTCCTTTCAATTTTATGAGTATCTCATGATCACATAAAACACCAGAGGCACTTCTCAATGTTGGGTATCCTCAATAGGAGATTCAAAATACTAGTAATAGTTTGATCTCAATTTGATTAGATGAACTTCAAGCAAAGACGAAGACATTTAGTAGGATTCTAAGGAGATAATAATACTTGTGCGGCTGTGCTGAATCTAAATGCTACAAAATGCTAAAACTAGGTTTAAAAACCACAATGGTAGAAAAGATGTGTGCTTTATATGATGGATGTTTTGTAAAGCTAATCCTGATATCTGAAGAGAACTGTAAGCCCAATGACCATATATAGCCTTTAAATGTAATTTAAAAAAAAAAAAAAAGAGCTGAAATTAATGCTAATGTTTTTCTGATGATACTTATTCTGTCTTCTTTAAACATTTCGTTTCGTTGTGTTTTTTTTTTGTTGCCCAAATTATTTTCAAAATCACCATCCCTGTTTCATTGAAAATGTTTTATCTCTGAATGAAACATGAAAGGACACGATTAATATAGCAATCAGAACCAATGGTAAAAAATATTCATTCCTGCAGCAGGAGTCTTCAACTCATCATTCTTTATGTGATGTTTCTTATTCTACGACTATATAATGTGAGAACTGGATGGTACGTGGCCAGCTGACTATATAGCAAAAAAGAGAGAGACACTAGAAAGGCGCACTCCTCTTCCTTTCTTGGTTTAAAGATTACAGGTTTCTTTAAAGGGACTGACCCCACTTAATAAAAATATAGGCTGCTTCTAAGAAATTCTACCTCCTTATGTAGCTATGAACAAGCCTTTAGGATCCAGCAGTGAATTGGAGCTTAATCCTTTAAATTACCATATTTTCATAATAGACACCCAAAAATTATTATTTTCATCTTAATTTGTTTAATTCTTTAACCTTGATCATTTTTAGTTATATTATTCCATTTAACTCATTTGTTAGATTACTTAAATTTGTTTTCCCCCCTAAAACTCTAACCTATAGTTGTAGCTTAACTAAAACAACTAATTTGATGCAACTTATGTGATTATTATAAAATACCAAGACTGGACACATTAATATGGAAATAAGATTGATTTCAGGGTGACAAAGTTTGGCTAATTACCGCTCAATCTATCTTCTCTCTCAGTTCGGTAGAAGATCGTGGGATACTCTTATGATGGCATTGGACAGTTTGACGTGTCTGTTATGTCTCAATATTTTTTTATTTTTTTTCAAATTCTCGACCTTTAATCCACCATGAGTCTGAGGCGGATGTTAAATAGATATTGTATTTTCTGTCTTATATTCCTATAACTAGTTGTACTCGTATTCAAATTCCTATCAGGACTTGACCCTATATTCATGTATAAAAAGGGGCATATTGTACACCACATCATTATAATGAGATCATGGTGGCACCAACTTAGGGGACAGTGAATTATCGAATGCGGACAAGTGGCTTGGTGCTAGTCATGTGTTATCGTGCTGCCTAGCACAAGCTCAAGGATGGCGTGTGAACGACGATCAGTAGGGAAAAAAATAATGACGACTAGAATACTATGTTAAATAAGTTGAGAAAGAAAGTAAACTATGTATATTATTGATGAGGGTATTACCATTGTTACATAGAGGCATACAATTACATAATAAGGAAACTCCTACTTTTAATACAATTAATATTAAACAATTTTAATTCTAATACTACTCTTTAACATTATTATTATTATTATATTGCATTATGTAATAGTTAAATAAATGTCATAACTCACTTCATTTTTACAATTTTTTACTTTTTTTAACCTGTCATTATCATTTTAGAACCCATCATATCATTTTAGAACTTTCTTAATACGGTTTTCCAATCTAAGGACAACATACAACACTTGTTTCAATATTACACTTTTTCCTTTTAAGGAAAAATTAAAAATCTATTAAAAGCCGCATCATCATCACAAATAAGCCAAGTCTGAAGATATTCTCATCTCAAGTATTAAATTAAAAAAATGAAGAGAGAGAGAGAGAGAGAGAGAGTAATGCCAATAGTTCATTGTATTTTAAATGTTATAGTGTTCGAATATTTAGCGAATTATTTGAGTTTCTTCTCTTACACAATAAAATATTAAGCGAAAGCTCAAAAGCATCCACTTAATATTTTATTTTGTAGCCTATACAAAAGAAGATCCAGACTATTTCATTTTCAAAGATGTAGTTTGTTTCTCATCCTAACATTTGCATGCAGTAATGGTGTTCCTTTGCATGAGTGTACTTACAAAGTTGTTGGCCACAAGTCTTCGGAATATATATAATCTCTAATCCAATGTTTTGCTTACTGTGGCAGATCCAGGACATGCACTTTGCGTTTGAGATGAATGACAAGAAACTACAACGAAGCAGCCAAGAACCGATCACAGTAGGTCCGACTGGAACCCAAATCTGAACCCATGAGCCAGTGCACTTCCCTATAAGCTTGCTAGCATATCCGTATCATTATGATGCACCTCTTTTTGCATGTAGCCATGGTTCAAACCATTTGTGGTGCTTTATGGGATAATGGGAGTGCAACTGTTGCTTGTGTAGCGAGGGATTTCTCTGGGTCTTTGCTGCTCGCTGCAGGATTTGGTGAGTATGGGTCAGTGTATGAAGCAGAGTTGAGAGGAGCATAGGAGGCTCTGAGATTGATGAGGGAGCACTTTCCAGGTAAGTCTCTCTGGCTCGAAGGTGATGCATCGGGGGTGATTCAAGACCTTTAGGTATGGGTTTCTTCTTCTTCTCAACCTGCTGTGCTTCTTGAAGATGCACGACAGTGAATCGAAAGGATGGATATCTTCAAAATATCCCATATTCATTGAGAAAGAAATCAATGTGCTGACTGGTTCATGAAATGGATAAAGGAGTGGGGCTCTGATACGGTGATAATGAATAGATTCCCTTCACGGTTGTGTAACGTAGCAGACGCTAATGGTGTCTGCTATGAGAGATCCTAAGCTGATGGTCTGAAGGACCTTTATGCAGCAAAAAAAAAAAAGAGCATTTGTGATACTTTTGAGAGGAGTTGCAGAGAGAATTACACTGCAATCAGAAAACAGATTACATTACATGTGTATGTACGAGCTGTCCCTTTAATTTATTTCGATTCGCCGTTTTCCCTTCTGAGAATATTCACATGGAATGGTTCAGTCGTTATGGTCACATTTTCTTTCTTTGATCGTTCTGGTTACATTGGTGTGTATTTTATTGAAAAATAGGAGAGGATTGTTGCAATCCAGTGTTTTTTTTTCCATCTTCATTATTGCTTTATTTTGAATTGATGTGTTACAATGTAATCTCAGGCGCTTGCAACACTGATAGGCTACAAAAACCCAATTATTTATTCGGGATTGTAGTTGGATAACGAGATCTAGTTCAAATAAACAGGGAGAACTTTTTTTTCACTCGTTGAATGAGAAAGTGTTTATTTATCAAAAAGAGTAAAAAAAAAGAAAAGAAAAAAGAATAAATCTTTCCATGAAAAAGTAAGTCCCCATCCTCTACCCTAGGCTTTATTAGAAATAATAATAGGCTTAAACACTGATTATTGAGTTAAAAAAGAATATCCAAACACCCAACAGTTATCAGAAGCCCCCTCCCAAATCTCTCAATCACAAAATGATCCATGACGCGTATGAGATGCCACAAAAGTTAGGCCTTGGTCCAAATCAAATCCTCAACCTCTACTGGCCCAGAATCCAGAATCAGTATCCACCACTCCCTTAACCCAGTGCTCAGCCACATGAGTCTGGAATCATGTTACATGGAAACAATGCCTCCAACGTGTCCCTTCCATCTTCCACCCATCCTTCAATTTAACCTCACTTCCTTCACCCTCTGCAGCTCCTCAAACCAACAACAACAACTCAGCCGCAAGAAAAAGAAGAGGAAGCAACATGCCAGATCAAAGCACTTTGAAGAGGAAACAACAGGCGATCACATCGGAGCCGACCACCTCAACGACGAAGAAGCGGGAGGCACCGGAGCCAAGCACTTCCAAGGGGGAGGCGCGACAGGCGCCGGCCGAGGAAGACTGCGGACGAGAGAGGCTGAAGAGGCATAGGAGAGAGATGGCTGGTTGCGTCCGTGTACCTGATACATGGGGGAAGGAGAGCATGCTCAAGGACTGGTCGGGCTTCCCTTCGGCGGTGGAGATCTCGTTGGTGCCCGAAGGTATTTCCTTGGCCCGGCGAGCGCTGGCGGTCGCGTGCCGGCATCCAGAATAGAGATCTTCATCTCTTTTGCAACTGTTGGATGTTAATGAGATATCAAACGAGATTTAGCCTGATCTTGCTCACACAAAGTACCATTGTTGATCTCCAAAGAGAAGGTTATAATTAAATAGAAGTACCATATATGTTCGTGTACAGAAAACCAAAAGCTTTGTTCACAGAATCACAGGAAAGTTGTGATCTGCTTCTAAGACAGCGGAGGTTATTCTCTTCCATATTCGTTTCTCTCTCTTCCTCTTCATGAACTTGATGGGTTATACAAGAAACAAAAAAAAAAATGCATGAGAAACTAACAAGACGAATTCTGCAGAATGGCTGTACCTAGCTACTAGCCCTATCTCTAACAGGCTACAAGTATACAACGTCAATTATCTTGAATCTCATAGCTTTAGGCCCAGCGCGAACGGGATCGTTTTACAGAATAAATTAGCTTGTTTATTTGCAAACCTCTTACAGGAACTTGCGGGTATCAGGGACACCGGCATGTGGTAGGATATCATCACTCGCAGAAGCTAGCAGTCTCCGGTCCTGAAAGGCACCAAGAGCACACGTTTAGGGCATAGATAGATGTTTCAGACGAACATAGTGTTAGAGTTGTAGAGCTTAATATTGCCTTGACGGATTATCGTCCTACGCAGAGTATTATGTAGGTTGACCTACGCTGTCAGTTCGCCGTGAGGGTTGGAAGTAAGGCGGGGAGACCCCTCCTGGGACTTGGGGGCGGGGAGCCTCCGAAAGCTAACCTACTTTGTGAAGTCTCTTGAGGATCCCAGAGTGAAGGCAAATCACTCTCGAAAAGAGGTTGGGAGAGTTTAGAGTTTCATGTTACGAGTAAGGTCGGAGTCTTTCTCCGAAATAGCAACTTGGTTCACTCCGGAGGAGCACTCCGGAGCATCTATCCGGAGGAGCATTCCGCTCAGCGATAATGCAAAGTAGCATCTCGGAATGGCTGCTTAGTATCGAAAGCTCTGTCTCGGAGAGGCGTGACGAATATGCATAGCGCAAACGGTCCAGTCTGGTAGCTTCGTGGTCCGTGAAACTCGTTGAATGTGTCAAGAGTGTTGGATTTTTTAAATTAAAATAAAAGGAAAAACTTTCATTTCAAATTTTGTCTTACCAAGTCAACTTTGACCAAGTCTCACAATCTAAATCAGTTGAGAAAATATCTCAACTATTTGGATTTTCTGTTAGAGTTGTTATAACAACTTGGGTTCTAAGGTTGTAAATAGCCCCCTCACTCCAATAGCAAGACGCACAACTCATTTCTCTTTTTTATCTTAAAAGAAAAACCTGAAGACTACTCTTCGTGAGAATGACTTCAGTGTTAAAAATAATTTTTATCTTCATTTTTTTGGGCAACTTCTTCATTTGAGTAGAGACTCTGCCCATCGTCCTAGGCTGAGTGCTGGTGAATTCGGGAGATGCTTTACCGCTAGGGGACATGGTCGATTCAACGTCTGGACAAGAAGACGGGATTTTGATCCTTTAGGACAGCGACATCGCGACTGCATTCCTCAGGTCTGATTTCTTTGTTTTATTTTAAATTACAATTGTTGTTACATGCTAGAATAATTATTATTTTATCTTAATTTAATTGTAAAGATATTGCTATTTTAGAAAATGGTATAAAATTTCTAACAATCTAAAGGATCAAAAATTAAATATATACATACTCTCTCCTATTTCATTCAATCTATTTCCTATTTCATGTAACTCAATTGAATTTAGAAGACAACAGTTAATAAATTCAGATCTAAATGATTGTATTTGCATTCTGAATACTTCTAATCGCAGCTTTTTTTTTCAACTCTATATATGTATGGTATTTATGATTTAAATATGCACTAAATAGTACATGAAAACTTTTGTTATTTTTTGTTTAATTCTCCTTAGTTTCTATTATTACATTTTATTAACGAATTTTATTGGATATGATCGGTTTACATGCGCATCCTATAAAATTCCATTGCCTCGGGTTTACAAACAAAGAGAAACTTAATGAACTGTTTTCCTCTCTTATATTGTCAACTAATTTCTATTTAAGCTGATGTGTTTAATATTTTCTTGATTTATGGGCCCGAGCATGTGAGTGTGACCTTGGTTTAAATTTTTACTGCAAGTGTTTTAATTTGAAAATATTTTATATTTCAGTCTCATAGTTTCTTGATTATTCACAGTTTATTATTTGCATAGCTCTATTAAATGTATCATCAGTTGTAATTCTATCATAATTTGTTGTATGCATATATAATCAAAGAAGTATATTTTTTAAGAATTCCATTTTGTTTAAATTTATTCTCCTGGCATCATGTCATGTCCCCACTATCTTTTGGATTAATTGAGTAATCTTGCAACTTACTTTCTATTGGCAGATAAATCTCAATTTTTACAATAAATTTCAACACTGTTTAGTAGCTTATTTATATAGCATCACTAATTTTGTCATGCTATTCTTGTCTAGTAAATAGAGTTTATTAATGAGATCTAATTAGTGCTCTCATGTTTTTGATTTTAACTTACTGCACATCTAATCTCAATTAATCATGAGATTTATTTTATCCTTTTCTGTCATTTGATTTTTCATATAAGACCTGTTAATTTGTTCTATCCAGTTACTTGCTGTTAATTGCTATTTGATATAATATTCGGCTACATGTCTTCTGAATGCTACAATTGTCCTCAATTGCCTCCCTGATTGTATTTGCTATTTGTTGAAATCTTATTTTATTAAACAAATCTTTCATTAAGTAGTTGTCACTTCAGCATTGTTTTTATTTATCAATTTACTTATATACTTGGGATAGCATTAGCTTTGTCATTAAATCATTTTATAAAAGCTATCTTTTCTAAGTATAAAGGTGATACAGTTAACTGTAATAATGTCTCATTTTCTTCTAACATTATGCTCCTTAATGAAATGAGAGCCTTACATTTTGTAACTTCTTGATTTTAGTTAAAAGTTATTCACATTCACATTATATTAAATCTGTTATGCATTTCTATGAAAATAAAATAAGTAATTTGATTAGTATGATTCACGGTTTAATCTTATACGCGTCAAAAAGTGACACAAAATCTGAGAAAAACCAGGGTTCTAGATTTGATATAGTACGATTTAGCTTTTCTTGATCATTCTTATCCAATAAAAGAAAAAGTTTTTTTTTTTTTTTGAAAACTTTGAGTTTCCGTTTTATCATTCTTATTAATTTTGACCTTACAAACTATAATTTCTCTCTAACTAAGTTTAGAGATAAATTAAATATCTATTTTGATATTTTCAAATATAGTTTTAATTGTCGAGAATTGATCGAGATTCTTAGTTAGAAACTTTAAATTAGATTCTTACATTTCTTAAATTTTGAAAAGTTATATATTTTAATATCAAGAGTAATGAAATAAATTTTCTTAAAATTACCTTATGAGTAAAAATATTTTCTCATTTCACTACTAGCTTTTATTCAATGAGATATTTATTATTGAAACTATATTAAATAAAAAATGTCATATGTTGATGTAACTTATTATACTTTTTAAAAATATATGTTTACTAAAAATTTATACACCTTCTGGTTTTATGATTTAACTATGAGAATATTCTTATAGTTGCGGAAAATATAAACTATAATTTTTTATTCATGAAATTATTTGTGTGTATTTATATTTTATAAGTGCATCATTTTATAATAAAATGTTTTGAATGATTGATATATTTTACATAATCATGCACTTCAAACATTTCGTTAAAAGAGCTTACTTTTTTTAAAGAATATTATAATTTTCATTGTTAATTAAATTATGAATAATTTTTAAAATCATTTAAAATTTCTTTGAAGATTTTAAATGTGACATATTTTCAAAGCTAAAGATATATATTGCATATGTTATATGCATGTATTATTTGTGAAAACATAAACATGTTGCATGTACAAAGAAAAATTATATTTTATATCCTAATAACTAAGTTAAGATAATGGTGATTTGATTAAGATGAAAATTTGGATACTTATTAATAATATAAATGGTAAGGCAAATTAGGATGCTTTGCTATCTGGTAAGGAACCGATTTGCAGCCATCTTATAAGATATCAAATCTCATCTGTGACATCATCAATATCTTAATAAAGTGAATAGAATAGACAATAAATATTTTCTTCTAGTACATGTATAGTTCTTAATGTTTTGATCAAGTATATGCTTAAACTATATTTTAGATATATCTGAATTACACGTTAATACTTAAACTTTGACACTAAGTGTGTATTATAATAATTTTTATATCTTGATTATTCTTTATCAAATTAAATATTTATATATACACATGTATATCTTAAATATTTGAATAGTCAAATAAAATGTATATATGCTTTATTATAAACCATTATGGTATATTTATTTCGTTTTGAAACTAAGTTTTAGAAGGAAAACTTTTTAACTACCTTATAATTCCAAATGGGGGCGACTCTGACAATTAGCCAAAGACTTTATAGGTCTAATAAAAGATGTCAAGAGTCATTATAATGTGGTCATGAAGGGTTAAATCTCTGACTGTCACCACTTGAAAATAAAATGCTGCTAAGCCAATTTTCTGACCCTAAAAAATATAAAAGTCTTCTGATTAAGGGTCTTTCTAGGAGTATAATCCTAATTTCATTGGGAGAGATGGCGTTAAGCCTATAGTAGAGTTCTCCGACAGCGGGAACCTAACCTACTTGATTGGGAGCTGGTTTCATGAAAGAGATTCATTGTGGTAGTAACAAGCTGACTGGCGAAACTTGTGTGGAGCATCAACCGGATATATTTATATCCTATATGTAGCGTTGTAGCTACTACCCCTTCTCTATGGTGAGATGCTCTTATGATACAGCTAGGTAAGGATGATTTTAGCTCTTAATAAGTCCAACGTATGTAGTGTGGAGGGTATACTATCTAGCTGTAGTACCCTTGGAGGACTTACCTACGTAAGAGGAACCGTGTTGGCCGCGGTTGGGGGGCAGGGCTGATCCTAGAAATTCCCATAAGTCGGTTATTGTGAGCACGGCCTTTAACGCTCAACCCACTCGCTTAATAGATGGAGACTTACTGTGTGTGTATTCTATCAATATCTGTAAAAGAGGCTAGTTCCAGGCTAGTCTACTATGTCTCTCAGATGATGATGAATTCACTAAGGAAGGTTCCAAGCGTACTACACCTGTCTCAAATTCACAGTATGATGTTGCCCGATTTTACTCGTGTTTTATGATCTAATGATTTGATTGTTATTTATTATTGATTTGTTTTATTCTGTCTTCCTTGAAACTCAAGCTTTTAGGGGGGACTGTTGGATTTTTTGAATTAAAATAAAAGGAAAAGCTTTCATTTTAAATTTTGTTTTACCAAGTCAACTTTGACCCAGTCTCAGAATCTAAATTAGTTGAGAAAATATCTCAACTATTTGGATTTTCTATTGGAGTTGTTATAACAACTTGGGTTCTAAGGTTATAAATAGACCCTCACTCCAATAGCCAGACACACAACTCATTTCTTTTTTTTCACCTTAAAAGAAAAACTTGAAGACTACTCTTCGTGAGAATGACTTCAGTGTTAAAAAGAATTTTTATTTTCATTTTTCTGGGCAATTTTTTCATTTGATCAGAGGCTCTGCCCACCGTCCTGTGTTGAGTGCTGGTGAATCTGGGAGATTCTTTATCGCTAGGGTACAAGGTCGATTCAACATCTGGACAAGGAGACGGGCTTTTGATCCTTTAGGGCAGCGACATCGCGACTGTATTTCCCAGGTCAGATTTCTTTGTTTTATTTTAAATTACAATTATTGTTACATGCTAGAATAATTGTTATTTTATCTTAATTTAATTGTAAAGATATTGCATGTTTTAGAAAATGGTATAAAATTTTCAACAAAGAGCAGTTTGGTAATTTCACAACTTGTAACCCTTATTTTCTCTATAAAAAAAGATTGTGTCGTCATTGGGGTTATAAAAGATGCGAGTGTATGCCATTCTCAAAAACAGAGCCACTGTGAGGTTCTCTCTTCTTTTTCTCTCGTAATCTCTCTGATAATAGTAGATCTGTGTGCAACTCTGTAATTTTTCTCGATTTGAGTTTTCACGTAAATTTCTGGTGTTTTTGATTGTACATTTGACCTGTGTTTCTTTCTTCTTCTTCTTCTTCAATCGTCTTTGTTCTGACACAGTAAAATGGGGATATGCAGAAAGATCTAGCAACAGTTGCTGAAAACTCGTATCAATATGCAGGAGAATCTCACCTTTGGGCTCCCACAGCACGCATTCCATATCCATGTCATGGGCTCTTTCCTTCTTCAGCAGCATTATGTAAGAAGGTCCATCGACCTGCAATTTGATATATAAGCCTAGAAACTTTTGCTTTCTTTGAAACGATTGATCGAAAAAGAGATAATATGTATCATTTGTACTAGCAAACGCGATGAACAATGTGGAAGATGTCGTCCAAAACAATGCAGTTCAGAAGAAGCATATCGTTAGATCAAAGAGTAAGATTTAGATCACCATGACACAGTCACGACACAGACTTGTCCTTTCTACTTGTCAACGCCGCCCTCCACGCCTTCTCCCACCCCTACCCCCACCCCCACCCCCGATCCTCCCCTCTCGTCCCGTCCCGGTCGAACAGATAGGGCAGGGGGAGTTAGGCGGGCGGGCGGCGTCTCGGGGAGGGGGAGGCTGGCGTCGCGGGGAGGAGGAGGGGGAAGGAGGAAAGGGGGAGGCCGAGTGAGGGAAGCATCAGGGAGGGGGTGTTGTGATCTATCATCCATCAAAAAACAGAGAAACACTAAGTTGAAGACTTGGCAGCGAAAGCGTAGAAGATCTACCACTAGCAAGTAATTGAAATTAATCACTGCACAACTAAAAAATACAAGATTTAAAGTAGTTCAGTAATGTGTCTACGTCCACGGGGAAGAGGGGAGAAATCTTTATTGAAAACAGAGAATACAACAACAACAACAACTAAGACATTTGTCCCAAGTATTTGGGGTAGGCTACATGAACCAAAAGAGAATTACGCCGGAGCGGGCACATGGATCAGCTTTCTCCACTCATTCCTATCGAGCAATATGTCTTCACTAAGACCTTTAGCCTCTATATCTTGTCGTATTACCTCCTTCCATGTTTTCTTCGGTCTCCCCTGCGTTCTTTTAACTTGCCCTAAATTGATATGCTCTACTCGCTGGACTGGCGCATCTGTAAGTCTACGTCGCACATGACCAAACCATCGTAGACGGTTTTCTCTCATCTTCTTTTCTATAGAGGCTACACCTATCTTAATACGAATATCCTCATTTCTCACCTTATCTCTCCGCATGTTATCACACATCCAACGAAGCATGCGCATATCTGCTACACTAATCTTCTGGGCATGATGTCTCATTATAGCCCAACATTCTGTGACATATAACAAAGCTGGCCTAATAGCAGTCCGATAAAACTTTCCCTTCAGCCATAACGGAATGTTACGATCATATAAAACTCCTATTGCGCTCCTCTATTTCAACCAACCGGCTTGGATCCTATGGTCGACATCACTATTGAAAACAAAGAATAAAATACAAAAGTTACAAGAAAATCTCTCTCATAACTCTCAATGATGGAAATCTGAATTTCTATTGAATTCTTGACACACCTTTAAAAGGATATCCCCAAGGGGTTTATATATGCACCTACGATGATCCTCATCCAATACAAACTTCAATAATCCAATCAGCACCGCCTCAGAGAAAGAAGGAAACTCGAATCCAATCCAAAATAGAAAACATAATCGTATTAGGAAACTGCTAGAACCTGGATTTGGGTAAATTATTAGTCGATAATACCAAGTATTAGTCGACTATGCCCAAAACCTAGTCGACTATTGTAACACAATCTAAGAACACAACTCTCTGTTGCAGGACCTAGTCGACTACATCAAAGTATCAGTCGAGTAGCCCAAGACCTAGTTGACTAATAAGACCTATTAGTCGATTAATAATCATGCACAATGTATGTACATGTCCGTGCTTGATCTATGAAGCTTGTAACACCTCTACCTGAACCTGAATTCTTCTCTAATGATTATGAGGTACTCTAAATACTAACAATCTCCATCTTGACTTATGTTCATTGAGTTTTCTCCATAGTAATTGGCCTTCGTTTCATTCGCCTTGCTTTCTTCCTCCTTTTGTGACTTCACATGGCTCTCTCCCAAGAGCACGTTCACCACTTTACCTTTGGAGAATCTTGATGAAGTTCAGAGATACTTTGAACTTCTCTACTAGTGTAATCCCCTGCTTCCCGGTGTACGTATCACCGTATCGGTACGCGATACGACGTACAAAATTGATTTGACCTCCGTGGTAGTCCGATTGAGCTGATTTCAGTTTCAAAAATCATTTCCTAATATTTTAGATTTTTCAGGATTTTTTAAAATTTTTCTGGATTATTTTGAAAAATCTCCGTTGTCGGTGTCGACCGATACCGATAACCGACCTTCCGATTTTTATTTCACAAATGGAGTAGAAGTTTTAAAATCTGCTTTCACCGTGTGTCTTAGAATTGTGTTATCTACGATCGGGTATTTTTGGGGAATTTTCTGAATTTATCGAAATCCGGACAAAACCGGTGTTGCCCAGTGCCGGTGACATCTTTCGAGATTTTTAATTTGCAAACCAAATTAAATTTCCTCAAACCGTCTTCACCTTACGTCTTAGACTATTATTCTCTATTTTTTATAATTTTTGGGCACCATTCGGAGCTGGTCGAATATCGGGCCAATTTAATAATAATAAAATATTTTTTTTTACTCTTCTTTTCTTTTCTTTTCTTTTCTCTCCTTCTTCCTTCTTCCAGAGAAATCCACCCACCGCCTTACTATTCTCCACCGCCTCTCTCTCCCTTTTAAACCCCTCTTCTCTCTCTCCTCTCTAACCTCTCTCTTCTCTCCTCTCTCTCTCTCTTCTTCTCTCTCTCCTCTCTCTCTTTCTTCCCCAAATCACTCTCTCTCTCACCTTTCTCTCTCTGTGTGTGACCCAGCCAGAGGGGGGGCTAGACCCGCGCCCTCCGGCCAGTGGTGGCCGTGCGCCATCGCACAGCCAGCCAGGCGCCGCCGTCACGCCGCGGCCGCGCGGCCGGTGGCCGGCGCGCCACCGCCGCCACGCCCCCTTCCTCTCCTTCTTCTCCATTTTCTTTCTTCTTCTTCCCTTTCTTTCCTTTTCTTTCTTTCCTTTCCCTGTAAATCTTCTCTCTCTCTCCCTCTCTCATACTCTCTCTCACCCTCTCCCTTGAGACCTGACCGCCGGCGGCGGCCGGGATTGCCGCCGGCGACCGGCCGGCGCCGCCGGCCAGCTGAGCTGGCCAGCTGGCCGCGCAGGCGCATAACAGCAGCAGCAAGGCTGCTGCTATTGTTACTTCTTTGTTGGGTTTGAGTTTTACCCAAACCCAATAACCCCTAATGGGTTAATCCAAAAACCCACTAAGCCCTAAACCCAATAACTTAAGTTAATCGGGTTTGGGTTATGGGTCTGGACCCGACCCGTTAAGAGCCCAACCCGCGTCCACAACCCATTACAGGTATATTTGCATAAAACCCCTGTACAATTCAGTATTTGCATTTATGATTTTTATTTACATATTTAACTTTATTTGTTATGAATTAGTATCCGGGCGATAACTGGAGCATCCGTACTCCGATTCGGGCGATTCTGGATCCGTTGCGATTGTGGGGAAGAGAGCTACCATCCTATGGCTAGTTTGTGAGTGTTTTTATTTTATAAATTATCTTTTTAGTCTATTAATTGAACTTGGTTGCTTTATTAATTACCGGTACATCCTAATTGGTATACCATATGAAAACATTGTAATAAACACTGTACTTAAATATGTCGGATACCTAATAGACGTAGAGTGTGACACTGGATACCTATTAGTTCATGTTCATGGACCACTGACATCCGGCCCACTATGTCACCATATGTTTGGACACTATCATATCATGTATCGTATCACAGTAACATACCTGCATACGGTTCCACAGATACGCTATGACACGACACTGTCACTAGACATGCATGCTAGATACTGTTACTATAATTCACAGGACACCGCATGTCATATTATTGCTATCATCCTTACACTGATACGATAGTTCACTGTACATGATATTAGACACTGCCCATAGGTATTACTTATACATGTTGCACCGATACTATAACACGTCACATCAGTTACTCATCTGCACTACTTCACAGGCTACCGTCATCACATATATTGTGATCATCATTATATAGATTCTCGGCATATCACTGTTACACGTGCATACATGATTTAATTATTCTTGTCATAGGATCACCGTGCATATTACATGTATTATTGTTTCATATTACCGTATTCATGTTACATGATTATTTCCTGTTACTGATACGGATTTCCCGTTACTGGACATGAGAGCTGTTGATATGCGATATGTGGACTTTCACATCTATTGATCTCGTTATATTGTTCCCGATTCCCGTTATATTGTTCTATGCTATCAAACAGAGCTCTGGTCCAGTTATCATGTTACCCGTACATGTACAGTAGTTGTTCTTGTCACATTGTAGACTGGACATATCAGATAATAATGATCACTTGGGTATGGGGGAGACTTGACGGTTGATTAGATCTTATCGGGTAATGTACTGGATCCATATTGTTAGTCCCACTGCAGGGGACGGTAGTGCTACCTACCACTAGCTCCATGAGCTCCCGTTACTTGATTCGTGCTCCCCTCTTAGCGGAGGGCCCTGGTCTCAGCAGCCAGGGGTCCGTTTAAGGTCGTGATCCCGGGTATGCACGGGATACATCCACCCGATAAGAACTCCTCGACCATGGGTTTTCCAAGTAACATAATAAAATAGTATACACAATAGTGACGTCGGGACACTTGTTATTTGATCACTCTCTCGTTTGGATAATGGTACCCGTAGGCCATGTCCGGATGGGTTCGACTGGAGTGCGGGCTCCAGTATGAACTGCCAGTGGTATGGGACACTGGAAGAGATTGATTAAAATACCAGGTGGTACTGATTGCTGCTATTGTATAAAAGACATGACCTGCCTGATCCATGTTTAGTTGTACTTGTTACTGTTCCTGATCATTTTATCTGCTATCATATTACATATATACATTGATACTGTACCTGCTTCCTGTTACACTTTCTGTAGTGATTTACTACTCATGCACATGTATACTTTGTTACATTACCTGGTACATGTTACCTGTATGTAGTGGCATACTATGCATGTTCTGCATTGCATATATTATGCTTTCTGTATAGCAGACATCATTACTGTATATACACCACACCGTATAGTGATTATATTGCATATGCCCACCTGCATGTTCATTTACATCACTGCATATTCATTTCTATCATGTCACCCTTTATTCGATAAACTGGACACGCCTATAGACATGACCCGATGATAACCGGCTAGGTAGTGATGGTAGACGACATGTTTATCTCTTTGCACTGCTTTCCTGTTTATCTATTTCTACTGTTTATATATCCTTATTATGTGGTATCACTAGTCCAACCTCATGTAACTATATATTATTATCGTGCTTGTATTACTATTGTATATATTACTGCCTCCTTCATTTTACCACTCACTAGGTCGCTTTCTGACGACCCTGGGTTTGCGTGCCCAGATTTGGAGATCCGCGTACCGTAGTACCCGAGAGTGCCTTGGCGTCACATAGGAGAGTCCTCATCGGGACTATTCATAGGTACCTTGGGCATTTATTTCTGTTATCTTATTTGTTCCCATTTTTCATATCTGTTATGATCGCTGACCTCTTTCTGCAGGTATTCTTGTACTGCTTTTATGCTGGACCTCATGTCTCTATGGAGGGTATGTACTGTATTAAGGCTTAGCATACGTACGTGGGTTTTCCGCCTTGCGTATGTACGTCGCCATAACGTCCCCGTACCTGCGGGATCGGGGCGTTACAACTAGGATGGTCTTTGTCATCATATATGCTGGATTCTTTTTTGTACTGATCTTTACCAAATTGATCACCTTATTATTCATGACTCACTGACGTATCTTGTGATACCTCACATCAATATGCTTCGTCCACTTGTGATACCTGTGATCCTTAGTGAGATGAATTGCATTCTGACTGTCGCAATGAACCCGAACTAAATCTTGTATGATACTAAATATTTCAACCAATTCCTCAACCACAAAGCTTTCTTTGATGCCTCAACTGCAGTCATGTACGCCGGCTATCTCGTTGAAAGAGCAACTGTCTCTTGCAACTCTACTTTCTAACTAATGACGCACTCAGTTACTGTGAACACATAACCTGTCGTAAATCTTCGCTGATCAAGATCTCTAATATAATATGCATCAACATAACCTTGTGGTACCCTAAGCTTCCCCGTTTTCAACCTCTGAAACACTAAGCCTAGTTTCGCGCAGTCCCTCGCAGATATCGTAGCACCCACTTCACTGCTTCACAATGTTGCTTTTCTGAATTTGACATGAACTGACTTATTGTACTAACTGCGTAGGCTAAGTCTGGCCTAGCGCAGACCATAGCATACTTGAGTGATCCCACCGAACTAGCATATGGTACTCGAGACATCTCCTCCTCTTCAGGTGATTGTGGACACTGCTTGGAGGATAATTTGAAGTGATCTGCTAAAGGAATGGTGACTGTCTTACTTTTGCCATGTTGAATCTCTCTGACACCTTGAGAACATAGTTTTCTCCTGGGATAGCCAAAGTCTGCCTGAGCCTCTGTCTCGAGTGATCTCCATACCTAAGATCTTCGCTTTCTCCTAAGTCCTTTATGTCAAATTCCTTCTTGAGCTGAGCTTTATGCTTCAGAACATGTGTCTTGTTTCTCGCAGTAATCTGAAAAACGCCTAGAGGGGGGTGAATAGGTTGTACTTGCTAATTTAGGAACTAAATGCGCTAAATGCGGAAGCTAATGCAAATCTTGCACAAACTTAATACAACACAACAAGTGTAGCCGAATTCCCCGTGAAGGGCTCTGGACTAACTCCTCTTGATTCCCCTTGAATGGGTTGAGGTGCTATGTGAAGCTCTTATTGGTTAAGTATAAGTTAGGCACACAACAAGCAAGCCAAGCAAATAAGGATGAATAGCAATATGAATATATGCAAGGCAACACAAGCAAATAGATATGTATGATATAAATGATGCTATGCATAATATAAAGAGAGAGAGAGTTGAGAGATATAGGATCAAACGCAAATACAAGGATATGTTTCGAGGTTCGAGCCCCTAGCTCTACATCCCCGCCTACACCACTATAGGAGTACTGAACTCCTCTCTCAATGCCACCGAGGCAATACAACCACAATCCACCTCTACCGAAGAGGGATAAGGCCCGTAGCCAATACAACTCAAACACAATCACCTCTACCGAAGAGGGATCCAAACACCACTCCGATCAACCTCTACCAAAGAGGGATACACAAATAAAAGGAGGGTTTACAACTTAGAGGCTTAACCTCAAACACTTCTCTTTTTCTCTCTTTTCCGCAAAACAAAGATCCTAAATAGATTAGGATAGAAGATAGCTCAAGTGTGGAATCAAGGTGTTTTTGGAAACAAGCAATAAGAAAAACTACTTGGGAAATCTCTTGTAAATGATAGAAAATGAAAACCAATACAATATCTCAAAACCTAGTTCTCTTTGATTTTTCAAAAACCCAAAACAAATAAAGATGAAATCTTTTTAGCACAAAAACTCTTTTCAAAACTTGTTTAAAACACTGAAGAAGTTAGGAATTTTTAGCTCTAAAAATCTTAGCTAAAACCCCCAAGAGTTGGGGTATTTATAGCCCAAAAAGAAAACTAGCCGTTAGGCTGATATGGCAGCCTGACAGGCTAACGGTCGACCGGCCCGGTCGACCGCCAACGGTCAGAAGAAGTGACCGTTGGGCAAACACGGTCGACCGACACGGTCAACCCAAACAAACAGAGAGCACTGCTCTCAGACCCGGTCGACCCCCGGGTCGACCGTCCCAGAGCTGCCAAACGTGCATAATCTGTGCACGTCGGTCGACTGGCCCGGTCGACCGACTTCATCCCAAGTCGACTTGGTCAGAAGACTAGTCGACTGGTTGAAGCCTGGAACAGAAAAATTGGTCAGAAAAACAGTTTAAAATAATTTTGAAAAATCTTTTAAGTCTTCTAAAAATCACAAAACTTGTTTTAACAATTTTTATTGAAACACAAACTTGTGATAAAAATTTCAAGACATATATCAATCATATCAATTCATTTTTGAGTTTTGCAAATTTTATCAAAAACAAAACTTTTATTTTATCAAACTTGGATTTTCCAACACATGAATAGGAAGATCAAAATAAGTTTGTCTAGGAAGTTAAAAGCATGTATGTATATTGAACACATCTAATATACATAAAAACTATTTAAACTTGTTTTGATCAAACTATTCATGAAACCAAATCCAAAACATGAAACGTGTGTGTGTTGTGCACTTGAGCATATCAACTATACTAAGCTTTACAAATGGATCTAAAACACACTAAACTCTATGATACCTAAGTCTTCTTGATGATCTTCATCTTCAAGGCGACTTGGTCCACAAACTCCATCCATGGGCTAGGCAAGGTGTGATCTTGATGCTTTGGCCCTGGAATCACCATGAAAAATTTCTAAACTCCTTGTTGAAGCTAATCACCAACTAATATCTTGTTAAAGGATCTGAAACTTTAACAACACAAGATTATTAGTAAACATAACTACATGAGTTAATCATCATCAAAACTAGGGTGAAAGGCCTTTGGGCCAACAATCTCCCCCTTTTTGATGATGACAAAACTCATGGAGTTATATATGCATGGATTAAAGTTAAGCTTCAAAGAAGCTCCCCCTTAACTCATGCATAAACAATAAATAAAAGATATGCAATGAATGTACATAAACATGTATGCATCAACATGCATAAAACACATAAACATGTTCTAGAAGCTCTAGATACTAATTAAATTAATAAAACATTAACAAAACACTAGATGCTCTAGATACTAATTAAACTTAATATATGCAAAAACATAAGTATGCATATAAAATACAAATTATTCTCCCCTTTTTTGTCAATCATCAACAAGGGGTAAACAATCAAAACAAACAGAACAATGAGGGGTAAAAATCTCTCCCCCTTTTTTTTTGTCAATCAAAACAATAAAAACAATGTTCTCTCCCTTTTTTGTCTAAAAACAAAAACAAGGTCAATATGGTGACAATCAATTAGGATATCAATTGAAAATATGTCAATGAAGCATCTTGATACCATTGAAAATAAACAAAGGTCAATAAATGTTATATGCTATATACATTCATGAAGAGGAAGACGCTAAGTTAGCTTCCCTACACATATGCATTACATGAAGGAGGGATGTTAAGCCCTAATTCACATAACACACATTATGTAATGCATAAGAGGAGATGTGAAGCTCCCCCTACACACGTGTACCACATAAAGAAGAGATGTTAAGCTCCTCAATATAAGATACACTCAACATGAATCTATATGTGGAAGAGATGTTAAGCTCTCCTTGCATATCGTCAATATAAATCAAAACTTTTGTATTTTTCTTTAAATAAAAAATTTTAGATACCAATTTAAAACACAAGACATCTTGATATCAAAAGATAGTATTTTTTTTTAAGCCAACTAAACAATTGAAATGACTATTTTCTATCATAAAGTAAGGGAGTGAAATACAAGTACCAATTGAAATATGAAAAATGAATTTTCTCCCCCTTTATGAAATACCAACAAAAACTATGCGTAGGCTTGTAATAAGATACCAATTGAAAAACTAAATCAATTGAAATAAAATTAAAACTCAAGCTCTAGCATAAACAAAATTTGTGAAAATTTATATCTTGAGCACAAATAAAACAAATGTATGTGTATGAAATAGAATGAGTACCAATCACTAATAGATGATACCAATTGAAAATATACATACACAAACACATATGAGTATACAAAAAGATCAAAATGATACCAATTGAAAGAGTTCAATGATACCAATTGACATAACACAATGGCATGTGTATACATCTTATTACTATACCTCCCAATCATGATTCAAGTTTTAAATGATTTTCATTTTAAAGCATACATGAACATGATCTCCCATCCATCCTCCAATAAAGGTAGGGGTTTTCAAAAATAGATTTAAAAAAATAAGCTTTGTTTGAAAAACTCTACCAAAATGAAGAATACCACAACTTTAAATGGAAAATCTTTTAAACTAGTACGAAATCCTTCAAGAAAGGAATACAACAAAAATAATTTTCATAAAACACATGTAAATCACATAGCACTTAAAACACTCAATATTCAATAAAGTCCATACAAGCTCATGAAAACATACTCATGAGAAATATTTTAAAAATGGTGAGTGTACAAGTAATGTGTGACATGACATTATGAAATTTCCAATTAAACTCAAAATTCCTTGAAACACGAAAACATGAAAATCATCAAAACTTATTTAATCTTCAAGGATATGTATTCCTATACAAACTAAAGTATACATACATATCCAAACACAACGAGTCCACAAAACATATGCATTAAGGCACGTGGCTCAAAAAGGATAAACATGTATATCTAATAGTTTGGACAAGATAGACATATACATGAAGTTAAACAATTAAACACAAACTCAAGAAAAACTAAATCTTCACCAAAACAAATTTTATTTCAAGGTATATGTATGAATTGTCAACATAATAAGTATACATACATATCCCTAAACACAATTGAGTCCATATATATAGATTTGCATGAAAGGCAAATGACTCAAGGGTTATACATGTATATCTTAAAGTTTGACAAAATGAACATATACATGAAATGAAAACACACAATCATAAAACAAATCCAAAAATAGGAATACAAGTTTAAAATGTATGGATCATCAAAACTAGACTATGCTAGCACATCTAATGGGTTCAAATAAGCATTCAAGCTCAAACATATATAGATTTATTTGTGGCCCACTACATGCACAAGTATATACCTAATTTTAATGAAAACTAACATCTAAACATGTAATCAAATCAATAAGCATCAAAATCAAGATGATAAACATAAACATGATTATTATGCAAATCCACATGTTATTAAACCTATGATAAACATGATAGCTAAAACAAACGGTGAGAACACAAAATATGGGTCCATATAAATATGGGTGTTTCAAAATGCTATACATGCATGTCAAGGATCTAATAAGCATGGCATTATCATAATAATCTACAATCAATAAAACATGGTATAAACAATGAATATGAAAAGCATGTAAACATAGGGAGTTAGAGATTCGATACCAAAACCAATGAGGGCACCGCTCTAGTTCTCCAAACCAAGGTGGTCTTCCCACCAAACTTCCCTTGAAAGTGATGCATCCATATGATTTCCATGACGCTCGGAACGCATCCACTCCAAGGTGCCGCTACTCTCACGTCATGTGAGAGCCCACACCTACATCAAATAACGGAGGGGTGGTCTTTGGTACCCATATCTTATTGGGTCCATGGGGGTTAGTACCTTCTCTAACCCAAACAAATTTATTTGTTAAATTTGAAGTATGTATTCTATCATAACAAAATTTAGCAAGGTGGCCCTTACGTCCACAATGTGTACAAGTGTACACATGAGCATACATGTGATGAGAGTGTCCGTGATGAGCATGTGTATGTCGTAGAGGGTGTGCATGCATAAAGGATGGAACTTGTTTCTTTCGAACCAAGGTTTCCAACCGTGAGTGGTTCATGGCACATTGGCTCATAGTGGAGCCCAAACAATCAACCTTCTTCTTAAGCAAACAAATATCATCATTAAGCTTAGAAGAAGAAGTGTGGCATGCAATAGGTGAAGTGTGTGATACTACCCTAGCATGGCAAACATGTGCATCAATCTTATTTTGCAAAACATCATTTTTCTTTAACACACATCTAAATCATTTGAAATAGAAATAATTTTATTTTTCAAAGCAACATTCTCCTTTAAAACAAAATCAACTTTTGAAGACAAATTTTCATTTTTCTTCAAATAACATGGCAATCATTTTTAGATTTTAAAACTCATTTTCTTTAAGAGCAAGTTCTATTTGAGATCTCAATGAATCCCTTTCATTATAGACCTCAACCTTCTCTTACAAAACATTGTTAAGTTTAGAAGACAATTTTTCATTTTCTTTATTTAAAGCAAAAGTCTTCTTTTTCAACACCTTATATTTTTCTATTAATTTTTCACAAACAATTGATAGTTCTTCATTTAAAGCATGGGGATCAACATAATCATTTGAAGAACTAGCACACTCATTACTATCTAGTTGAGATTCCGAAAGTACCTCAAGGGAGTCATTCCCTTGGATCATCAAGCATTGTGAGTTGGACTCTCCACTAGATTCTTCCTCTTGTTGGATAGGCGTTTGAAGTTTGGAGGTGGTGGTGGTTGTCAACATGTTCCACACTGCAAATGCGGAATCAAAGTTAGAAGCAAGTAAAAGATATTCTTTAGGTAATGTGCTTCTAATGGCCTCAAGGGCTTGTGCATTGGCCCCTATATGATTACGATCTCCAAGATAGCATTTCTTGGTGGCCGTAAGAAAGACATGCAAACCTAGGGTCTTTAGGTACATGGACATCCTATACTTCCAAATAACAATATTGGAAGGATCAAAGCTAGGTGGGGTCATGAAGTCCATGGTAAACTATATGTGTGCAAACAAGCAAATGCAAACAAGATTAGCAAACAATGGATCTTACTCCTAGGATGTTAAGCCTAAGTATTAGGAGCACTAGCTCTGATACCAATTGAAAAACACCTAGAGGGGGGTGAATAGGTGTACTTGCTAATCTAGGAACTAAATGCGCTAAATGCGGAAGCTAATGGAAATCTTGCACAAACTTAATACAACACAACAAGTGTAGCCGAATTCCCCGTGAAGGGCTCTGGACTAACTCCTCTTGATTCCCCTTGAATAGGTTGAGGTGCTATGTGAAGCTCTTGTTGGTTAAGTATAAGTTAGGCACACACACAAATAAGCCAAGCAAATAAGGATGAATAGCAATATGAATATATGCAAGGCAACACAAGCAAATAGATATGTATGATATGAATGATGCTATGCACAATATAAGAGAGAGAGAGAGAGAGAGAGAGAGAGAGTTGAGAGATATAGGATCAAACGCAAACACAAGGATATGTTTCGAGGTTCGAGCCCCTAGCTCTACATCCCCGCCTACACCACCGTGTAGGATTTCCAATCCACTATAGGAGTACCGAACTCCTTTCTCAATGCCACCGAGGCAATACAACCACAATCCACCTCTACCGAAGAGGGATAAGGCCCGTAGCCAATACAACTCAAACACAATCACCTCTACCGAAGAGGGATCCAACACCACTCCGATCAACCTCTACCAAAGAGGGATACACAAATAAAGGAGGGTTTACAACTTAGAGGCTTAACCTCAAACACTTCTCTTTTTTCTCTCTTTTCCACAAAACAAAGATCCTAAATAGATTAGGATAGAAGATAGCTCAAGTGTGGAATCAAGGTGTTTTTGGAAACAAGCAATAAAGAAAAACTACTTGGGAAATCTCTTATAAATGATAGAAAATGAAAACCAATACAATATCCCAAAACCTAGTTCTCTTTGATTTTCTAAAAACCCAAATCAATAAAGATGAAATCTTTTAGCACAAAAACTCTTTTCAAAACTTGTTTAAAACACTAAAGAAGTCAGGAATTTTTAGCTCTAAAAATCATAGCTAAAACCCCCAAGAGTTGGGGTATTTATAGCCCAAACAGAAAACTAGCCGTTAGGCTGATGTGGCAGCCTGACAGCTAACGGTCGACCGGCCCGGTCGACCGCCAACGGTCAGAAATGTGACCGTTGGGCAAACACGGTCGACCGGCACGGTCGACCCAAACAAACAGAGAGCACTGCTCTCAGACCCGGTCGACCGCCCGGGTCGACCGTCCCAGAGCTGCCAAACGTGCACAATCTGTGCACGTCGATCGACCGGCCCGGTCGACCGACTTCATCCCAAGTCGACTTGGTCAGAAGACTAGTCGACTGGTTGAAGCCTGGAACAGAAAACTGGGTCAGAAAAACAGTTTAAAAATATTTTGAAAAATCTTTTAAGTCTTCTAAAAATCCACAAAACTTGTTTTAACATTTTTTATTGAAACACAAACTTGTGATAAAAATTTCAAGCCATATATCAATCATATCAATTCATTTTTGAGTCTTGCAAATTTTATCAAAAACAAAACTTGTATTTTATCAAACTTGGATTTTCCAACACATGAATAGGAATGTCAAAATAAGTTTTTCTAGGAAGTTAAAAGAATGTATGTATATTGAACACATCTAATATACATAAAAACTATTTAACTTGTTTTGATCAAACTATTCATGAAAACCAAATCCAAAACATGAAACGTGTGTGTGTTGTGCACTTGAGCATATCAACTATACTAAGCTTTACAAATAGATCTAAAATACACTAAACTCTATGATACCTAAGTCTTCTTGACGATCTTCATCTTCAAGGCGACTTGGTCCACAAACTCCATCCATGGGCTAGGCAAGGTGTGATCTTGATGCTTTGGCCCTGGAATCACCATGAAAAACTTCTAAACTCCTTGTTGAAGCTAATCACCAACTAATATCTTGCTAAAGGAAAACAACACAAGATTATTAGTAAACATAACTACATGAGTTAATCATTATCAAAACTAGGGTGGAAGGCCTTTGGGCCAACATAATCAATATATCATCCACATATAACAGCAAATATGTCAGATCATCACTCTACTCACATCGGTTGTATCTAACCTTAATCATGAAAGAGTCAACCGTTTATACCACTACTTGGGAGACTGCTTAAGTCCATAGAGGGACTTATTTAGAAGACATATCTTATTTTCTTTATCTTCTTAAATATAACCTTCAGGTTATTTCATGTATATCTTCTCCTTCAACTCACCGTGCTGTAATATTGTTTTGACATCCATCTGTTTTAGCTCTAGATCAAACTGAGCAATTATCATCCATAATATCCGAATAGATGTATGCTTGACTATAGAAGAGAAAATCTCATTGTAGTCAATAACCTCCTTCTGAGCATATCCCTTGGCAACTAACCTTGCCTTGTACTGTTCATTGTTCTTCTTGCGAAAGACCCATATGTAACCTATTGTCTTGGAGTCCTTTAGAAGATAGATTAGTATCCACGTTTAGTTTCTATCCAAAGACTCCATCTCTTACTCCATAGTTTTAATCCACTTGTAGCGGTCATCTGCCTCGATCACTTGCTTGTAATTGTTAAGATCTTCAATTTCTGCTACTAATGTGAAAGAGACACGATCATCTTTCCAACCATACCTTGTTAGTGGCATTGAAACTCTGACTGACCGCCTCAACGGTTTAGGTTGCGCTTGAGTAGCTTCTTGTTCGTCTCTATCTGAATATGAGGAGTTCTCTTCTGACCCTTAAGGCCTTTTAGGGCTCAAAGAACCTAACTTTCTTTTTGTGAGTGTCTGCCGAACTGTCTGAAGCTCCACTTAGTGCTTTATTTTTTGTCTCTGATTTTTCTTGTAATATTGATTCTTCGTCAAAGAGCACATCTCTGCTGGTAAAGAAGCTCCTTATCTCGAGATCCCAAAGTCTGAAATCCTTGACTCCTTTAGTGAACCCGATGAGATTTCCTAGACTTGGACTCCAGCTTGTTCTTTTTCTGACTATCAACCAAACTCTTGGCCAGGCAACCGAAAATCCATAAGGTTGAATAGTCCACAGAATCTCCTCGCCAGATTTCCTCTGGGATCTGAAGACCAATAGTTATTGATGATGACATGTTTACCAGATAACTCACATGATTCACCGCCTCTGCCCAAAATCCTTCTGACATGTCAACCTGTAATCTGATATTGCGGGCACGCTCTATAAGTGTCTGATTCATGTGCTCTGCTACTATGTTTTATTTTGGTCGCCCTGGAATAATTAGCTGGAGTTTGATGCCCTACTTGCTAAGTAATTTTTGAATTCTTTGGAGGTATACTCGCCTCCATTATCGAACCTCAAGACTTTTACCTTCTGCCCCAAGACTTTTACCTTCCGCCCCATCTAATTTTCTACCATAGTTTTTCACTCCTTTAACTTCTGAAATACTTCTGGTTTCTGCTTCAGAAGTATACCCAAACTTTCCTTGAAAATTCATCTAGGAAAGCAACATGGTACCTAGCTATCCAATGGATGTTACTGGCGAATGCCCCCACACATTCGTGTGTATGAGATCCAGCAAGCCCTTTGTCTTGTGTTGTGATGTAGAGAAAACTACTCTACGTTGCCTGCCCATGGTGCAAAATTTACAAAAATCAAGTTTATAATATCTGATACCCGATAGAGCACTCTTTTTGTGTAAGGCTTGAAGATGCTCAGTCACTTGTTTAAGACGCATGTGTCAAAGTCTTATAGTATCCTCCTTCTCTGTTGTTCCTATAGCATCACCAACAATAATGCTTTCTGTCAACTTGTATAAGTTTGTTTTCTGTTCTCCTTTGAGAATCATTATGGAGCCTTTGGTAACTTTGGTTCCTCTATCTGTACCAGAAAACTTGTACCCTTGAGCTTCCAAAGCTCTCAACGAGAGAAGATTCTTCTTTAAATCTGAAATGTGTCGAATGTTCATGAGGTTCAAACTTGTCCATCAAACATCCTAATACGGATGTTACCGATGCCAATAGTCCTGAACGTGGCGTCATTACCTATCAGGATAAAGCCTCTATCATAAGATTTGTAAGTACTAATCCACTCCTTTTTTGGGCACATGTGGTATGTACACCCAGAGTCAAGTAACCAAGCATTTGAGTATATATCTTTTTTGGACTCAGTTCTCAAGGCATCAAATTAATTCTCATCTTCTTCTTCAATAACCCTGGCTTAATCTGACTTTCCACAAGTACTAGCCCTATCAGAATCTGTAACACCTCTTTCTTGAAATACGTACTTAGATATGTATTCTGATCTTTAATTGTATTTTTTTCTCATGGTAATTGTTTTAGATTTGTGATTATTCATGCGATTGTTTTATATTTGGATCCGGATTCGTGGACCGAAATCAACCCAAGTCTGAACCGGGGACCCAATACAAGTGTACTGTCTAATTTGACCTTTCTGATAGTCTGATTTGATTAATTTTAGTTTCAAATACTATTTTCCAATATTTTAAATTTTTCATGATTTTTTTGGAATTTTTCAGAATTAATTTGCAAAATCTTCAAAACCTGTGTTGATCGATATCGCTGACCGATTCTCAGAATTTTAGTTTTCGAATGGAGTTTAATTTGTAGAAATGACTTTCACATTACTTCTTAGAATCTTATTTTCTATCTAAATGCTTTTTTAGATTTTTTTGAATTTATCAAAATTTGACCGTTTCGATGTCGACCGTTATCACCGGTGGATTCCAGAATTTTTAATTTAAAAATCATATTGAATTTCTCAAATCTGATTTCACTAGGCATATTAAAATAATATTTTTTATTTTTGAGAATTTTTAGGAACGTTTCTGAAACAGTCGATTTTTACCCCCAATTAAATAATAATATTATTTTTCTTTCTTTTCTTTTCTTACTTTTTCCTTCTCCACTCCTCTATTTAATACTCCCATTTTATCCTATTAATTTAATTATTTAATAATACATTTATTTACTTATTTTTTTGCAAATCTCTTTTCTTTTTCTTCTTTTTCTTTTTTCTTTCCTTTTTCTTCTTATCTTTTCTTTTTCTTTTTCTTTCTTCTCCCCCTGCCTCCCCCTTACCTCTGCCAACAACCACGACTGCAACACTCCCCTATTCCACTATACCCATCCCCTCTCCCTCTCCTCTCCTTTCTTTTCTTTTCTTTCTTCTCAATCTATCTAATTCTCCCTCTTCTTCTCTCCTATTAACTCTCTCCTCTCCCTTGTCCATGATCGCCACCTCTACCAGCACCACCCCCAGCGTCGCCGCCCCCTAGCCGGTGCCAGCCACCCAAGCTCTTCTTTTCTCTTCTCCACTTTTCTCCTCTTCAATTACCACTCCATCTTCTCCAATTCCCCAAAAGCCATCACCCTAACTTCATTTTCTTCTCCAAAATTCACCATCAATTCCATCAATTCCTCACTTCCACTACCCAACCACCATCTCCTCCTCCTCCTTCAACTACCAACACCACCATCAACCCATCTCTAACAACCACCACCACTTTCACCATCACAACATTAACCATCAACAATAACAACACAAACCCTCCACCTTCCTTCCTTCCTTGGACACAGCGCTGCCCCCTCCCCCTCTGGCGCACCGCCGCCCTCTAGCGCCGCCGGTGGTCAGAGGCGCCGGTCACTTCCCTTTCCCTTCTTCTCTTTTTTTCCTTTTAAAACTTCTTCCTTCCTTCCTTTCTTTCTCTTATTCATTCCCACTTTCCTTTACTCCCTAAATTACCCTTTCCTTATCCAGCACACTCTCTCTTACTTTCTTACATCTCTCTCTCACACACACTTTCCCACATCACTCTCAGTGTCTTTAGCTCTCTTTATTCCCTCTTTATTCTCTCTCTATATCTTCTCTCTCCTCTTCTCGTGTGCGTAGGGTTTGTGCACTCCTAGATTTCCCCCGTGTAGCGTGTTAATCGCCGTGTTAGCCCCCCGAATCTCTCCCCAATCGTGGTCCGTCACCAAGCCTCGACCGTTTGTTAGGCGAGACTTTGTTATCATTGTTTCATACTTAGTGAATGCTACTCTAGCGTTTATTGCATGATACATTATTTTGCGAGTATCTTGTTACCGTCGTTACATGCGAAATAATTGCTATTTTAGCATTTAATACATGATTCACTGTTATGTAATTTATTCATGCTTTGCGAGTACCTTACTCATGCATGTTACCTGCTTCACTTGTACCACATTTTCGTTAATTCAGGGCCCCATTAGCTCCACTTAACTATATTGGATTACCCTATCAAGTTACATGACTCGTTGACTGTCTGACACATGCTGTCGTGACTCGATATGTATATGTATTAGTATCGGGCTTGTATTGAATACCCTACTTGATATCTGACACTTGATACTTAGCTTACTATCACTTGGTACTGATATACTTGAGCTGATACCGCGACACCTGACTGGATACTATTACAGCTGACACTTGTATTACATGTCTATTCATGATTATCACTTTTAATGGAGACTTGACATGGTTATTATAATGCTACCATCTGGTACTCCTGTACTCTTGAACTCCTGTACTCCTGATACTATACTCCTGTTGATTCTCGTAATTGGTTAATCATGAATATTGGATTACTGTGAACACACTGTGGACATTATCACTGGACAATCTGTAATAATTGAACAACTTACACCGGAACGGAGGAAACTTATAGGTACCGATATAGCTTCCGTGTTTATGGTGGTAATACAAATGTTGTACGCCTACTACTTAGGATTCTACCTGAGGGCCACCAGGTGTTTCCGTGGGGTATATTGGTACCCCTACTCCCCTGCCTGCTGGGTGTGCCATAAGCCTCTGGGCCTATTCCTATGGGAGCGGTGACATCCTTTCCTATTCGGGCGTACAATAAGTCCTGGTACTTACGAAACTTTCCAACTCAGTACCGGATACTCCTTGACTGTTGTCCCGGGTACGTATGGAACCCATTCTAAATATGGTTCATCGAGCCCTATCGTTTCCAATAACTTACTCTCTAGTCTGTATGCGGAGATATGTGGAATGGGACGCATATCGATGTATACAAATCAGACGAGTCTTAATAACATAATACTAAAATGCTGCTGACATTTGACTAGTGATATACTTGATCTATACTTATGAGACCTGTGACACAATACATTATCCTGCCCGCCACTTACATATGATATCCGTGCTACTGTGTAGAATCACTTGACTTGCTTATTTTTGAGTTTTCATATTGATTCTCTGATTTTTATTTATATTACTGGTCATTATTTGTACCTATATGCCTGAACCACATTACTTAATCTTGTACACGTATGACTGCTTGAGCACGCCAACTGGCTTTATCTTACGTACTCGTTAGATGCTTTCTGACAACCCTAGACCTTCATGTCTAAATCCTAGAGTCTGGATCGTGGTGGCCTTACTGTAGCTGATCAGAGTGCGCAGGAGAAGTGCGTATTAGCTGTTGTCTATCAGGACCTTCTTTTCTTTCAGCCCCCTTGATCGGTTATGGAGAGTCTCATCTTGCTACTAGTGAATGCTTTTCAGTCTTTTTATATTGCATATCATGTCTTTTCACTTCTTGGTGATCTAATATTCTTTGAATATTGTATCATGCTCTGTGATAACTGTGTACTTGTGCTATTATTGCTGAAATGTATATTATTACCGTGCTTCTGTACTCTGATTCTTGCCTGTACTTATACTTAGTGTATATATGTGAGGGTATTTCTGCCCTGCGTATATGCGTCACAGTAGCGTCTCTGTACCCACGGGATCGAGGCGTTACTGGGTGGTATCAGAGCTTAGGCTCTCATATCTTCAGTGTAACCAGTCGACAAACTAATGGTAAAGAAATTTACAACTAGAGTGTATGAGTCGTGGTTATACAATCCAACTACAAGTACAAAGTTATATATTCTCTCTTGGACCTTTTTCTTTTGACTCTTGAATTCCTTCCATCCTTTTCTACTTTCAGTTCCTGTCGTCCTTATACCAACTTAAGATATGGATAAACTGGTAGGGTAGCGACAAGACAGATGTGGTTCGCTCTCATTTTGTTCTGGTATTCTTTGACTCTGGTAGATCACATTGTTTTATATTGGATAGTTTTTCAGTCTCGTATTCTATTCTTGTATGTACGGACGCATCACAGGGAATCAGTACAAAAAGTAGAGTAGTTATCACTTATATAATCAGATAGACTGTAACATTACATGAGGAGTGTCGGTATGAAACAATGTTCCAGATTCAGGACTTCTGCCAGACAGAGTTATGCTATTTTTTATTTTTATTATTCCAGTAACGATCATGATTTTTTCTACCAAGTTCATGAAACTCGGGTATTCTTAGAACTGATCTGCAGTTAGGTTATTATTTAGGAGACAGCATTCAGGACTCGTTTCGGTTATTATGAATTCTTGATCATGTTCTCAGAGGATCAACTCCTGGCAGTCTTTTTAGATTTGGTGGACCACGGGCCCTGCTAGCCTCGCCAAGCGAGGGTCGTGTTCTAGTCACACGTGAACCTAACTAGGTGTGGGTTCGCTGCACCTTGATGCTTAGTATTTAGCGCTGTGTTACGCGCTGGCTTCGCCGCGTGAGCTTCGTCAAGTGCGAGCCTCATAGAGTGTTGGTTTTGTCGCATCCTAATACTTAACGCCTGAGTTGTGTTACGCGATGACCTCACCTAGCTTGAGTTCGCCCGTGGCTTGTCCCTTCAGTGCTTAGCAACTCTAGCCGTTCCTCGAATTTCTCCTGCCTAACGTGTTTTCATGGATCTAATGATAGGGTTTTCTCACTATATCTGAGCTATCATCATAATCCTTATGAACGATATATTCGCCAACCTTACAGGACCCGAATATCTTCTACATATTTAATTACAGTCGGGTTATCATTCAAAAGTCAGTATTCAAAATTTTTCATGGTTATTCTATATTCTTGGCTATATCTTTCAGAGTTAGCAACGCCTAGTATTCAGAAATCCTTAATTATCAGTCTTTTTTATTTATGCTCAGTATTATCAGGGTTTTCTTTATCTTCGGTATTCTGATATATTCTCAGAGAATTAATATGTATGCACATCGGTAATTCTGCTACGACTCTTCGTCAAGGACAGCTTCATGCCATGCATTGTTTTATATTTTATTATAGATTTCAGCACTATGGATTTCTAGGGATTTCATTAGCTTTGCTTCGTAGTCTGAAAGAAGTATTATTGATTATCTCACCAAGTCAGCTCACTTTATATTATTTAGAATGGGTTAGCTTCTAAAGTTCTGGCAGTATTCTTTTATCAGCAGACATCAGGTCAGTATTATTATAGCACCGTCAGAGAATTTATATGGCAGGAAGTGCAGTAATGTTTAAGTCCCGAGTTTACCGTTCAGTTAATTTGTAAGGACTGCCCTCAGTTTTCATATCTTTATTGGTATAATCCTTGTCCCTATCTTCTCTGTATTCATCTTCCCCTTATCGAAATTTTTGAGGATGAAATTTTTGTAAGGTGGATGGAATGTAACACCCCGTTCCCGAAATATGTACTTAGATACATATTCTGATCTTTGATCATATTTATTTATTTTTTTGGTAATTATTTTTGATTTGTGATTATTTATGCGATTGTTTTGTATTGGATTCGGATTCGTGGACTCGGAGTCAGCCCCAATCTGAACCGGGGACCCGATACCAGCGTATTATCCGATTTAACATTTTTGATAGTCTGATTTGACCAATTTTAGTTTTAAACATTATTTTTCAGTATTTTAGATTTTTCATGATTTTCTAAAATTTTTCAAAATTATTTTACAAAATCTTCAAAACCGACGTCGATCGGTATTGCTGACTGATTCCCGGATTTTTAGTTTTCGAATGGAGTTGAATTTCTAGAATGACTTCATATTACTTCTTAGAATCTCATTTTCTATCTAAATGCATTTTTTTAAAATTTTCTGAATTTATCAAAATTTGACCGGTTTTGACGTCGACCGTATCACCGGTGGATTTCAAAATTTTTAATTTGAAAAGCAGATTGAATTTATCAAATATGATTTCACCAAACATCTTAAAATAATATTTTTTAATTTTGAGAATTTTTTAGAACGTTTCTGAAATAGTTGATTTTTACCCGAATTAAGTAATAATATTATTTTTCTTTCTTTTCTTTCTTGCTTTTTCCTTCTCCACTCCTCTACTTAATACTTTCATTTTATCCTATTAATTTAATTATTTAATAATGCATTTATTTACTTATTTTTTGCAAATCCCTTTTCTTTTTCTTCCTTTTCTTTTCTTTCTTTCCTTTTTCTTCTTTTCTTTTCTTTTTCTGTTTCTTTTTCTTTCTTCTCCGCCTGCTCCCCTGCCTCCCCCTTGCCTCTGCCAACGACCACGACCGCAACACCCCCCATTCCACCATACCATCCTTCTCACTCTCCCTCTCCCTCTCTTTTCTTTTCTTTTCTTTCTTTCTTACTTCTTTATCTCTCCAATTCTCCCTCTTCTTCTCTCTCACCAACTCTCTCCTCTCCCTTCCCCATGACCGCCGCCTCCACCAGCACCACCCCCAGCCCCGCCGCCCCCCCAACCGGCGCCACACCCCACCAGCTCCTCTCTTCTCTTTTCCACTTCCCTCCTCTTCAATTACCACTCTATCTTCTCCAATTTCCCCAAACCCCATCACCCCAACTTCATTTTCTTCTCCAAAATTCACCATCAATTCCACCAATTCTCTATTTCCACCACCCAACCACCATCTCCTCCTCCTCCTCCAACTCCCAACACCACCACCAACCCCATCTCTAACAACCACCACCACCTTCACCATCACAACAACAACCATCAATAATAATAACAACACGCAAACACCCCCACCTTCCTTCCTCCCTTGGGCACTGCGCCGCCCCTCCCCTCCGGCGCGTCGCCGCCCCCTGGCCGCCGATCACTTCCCCTTCCCTTCTCCTTTCTTTTTCTTTTAAAGCTTCTTTCTTCCTTTCTCTTATTCATCCCCTTTCCTTTACTCCCTAAATTACCCTCTCCTTATTCGGCACACTCTCTCCCACTTTCCGACAACTCTCTCTCTCTCTCTCTCTCAATTTCCTACATCACTTTCACTCTCTTTAGCTATCTTTATTCCCTCTATATACTCTATCTATATCTTCTCTTTCCTCTTCCCATGTGCGTGTGCGTAGGGTTCGTGGACTTTCAAATTTTTCCTCCATGTAGCATGTTAATCGCCGTGTTAGCCCACTGAATCTCTCCCCAACCAGAGTCCATCACCAAGCCTCGACTGTTGGTTAGGCGAGTGCTTTATTATCATCATTTCATACTTAGTGATTGCTACTCTAGCGTTTATTGCAGATACATGGTCATGCGAGTGTCATGTTATCATCGTTACATGCCTAATAATTGCTATTCTAACATTTAATACATGATACACTTATGCTCTTTATTCATACTTTGTGAGTACCTTACTAATGCATGTTATCTGCATCGCTTGTGCCACATTTTGTTAATCCCGGGCCCTATTAGATCCACTTAACTATCTTGGATATCGTATCAAGTTACATGACCTGTTGACTGTCTGACACATGTTGTCATGACCCAATATGTATATGCATCTAGTATCGGGCTTGTACTGAATACCCCACCTGATATCTGGCACTAGATACTTGGTTTACTATCACTTGGTACTGATACACTTGACCTAATACCGTGACACCTGACTGGATACTTTTATACCTGACACTTGTATTACATGTCTATTCATGATTATCACTTTTATGGGAACTTGACGTGATTATTATAATACTACCATCTGGTACTCTTGAACTTCTGTACTCCTAATACTATACTCCTGTTGATTCCCGTAATTGATTAATCATAGATAATTGATTCTGTGAACACACTGTGGACATTATCACTGGACATTATAATAATTGAGCAACTTACACCGGGACAGGGGGAAACTGATGGATACTTGTAGCTTTCGTGTTTATGGTGGCCATAAAAAATTGTACAACTACTACTTGGGATTCTACTTGGAGGCCGCCAGGTGTTTCCATGAGGTGTACTGGCACGTCTTTTCCCCTGACTGTCGGGTGTGACATAAGCCCCTGGGCCTATTCCTATGGGAGCAGTGACATCCTATTCCTATTCGGGCATACAATAAGTCCTGGTACGTAGCGGTACATTCTATCTCATGCCGGATACTCCTTGACTGTTGTCCCAGGCACGTATGGGACCCATTCTAAACATGGTGGTGATCGCCAAGTGGTCATAACTTGATGGAAGAGAAGAAGGAAACAGAAGAGGTTTGTCTTCTTCTTCTAACTTAACCTTTAGAGCCAATAAGTCGCTTAAATTCTATTAAAGCATTTAGATATTGTAGAATATGCATACCTTCCTTTATCCGAAGGCTGTATAGTTGCTTCTTCATAAAGAGCTTGTTCGATAAACTCTTCATCATGTAAAGACTCTCCAGCCTATACCAAAGACCAGCAGTTGTCTCCTTGTTCATCACGTTATAGAGGATTTCGTCTGATAGGTATAGTATGATTGTCACTTTTGCGGAGAGGTCGATGTCATTCCACTCATCATCCTCCATCTTCGATGGCTTCTTCTTAATACCAAGCAGGGACTTGTGTGTGCCCTCCTTTGCGAGCAACGATGTTACTCACATCTTCCATAATAGAACCCCACCTCGAACTTGGTTGTCGTGGTCATCTTGCTAGCATCACTCTGATACCAATTGATTTGTAAGGACTCAGAGCACCATCCTAAATGATTAGTCTATTATGTGGAGTAGCCCTAATCCTTATAAACCCAAGATCATTCCCATGTTTAGCCAATGTGAGACTATTTGTTTGACCCAAATTTCCAACAATCCTCCTCAAATAAAGAGTCTCCCTGTAAGCTCATCTTCACACCTGGAAGACATATGCTCCATCAAGGTCTTCTTCATTGTGTTGGATGTCGCACACCTTGCATTAAACACAACTTGCAGGCTATTACTCCTCTTCACTGTGTTTGCAGGCACGTCTTACGTGAAGCAGAATTTCGCTACCAATCTCGAGAGCCCAACTAGCTTTACATGGACCTTTACTGTGCCTTGGGAATCGAACAGGCTTTATTCCTCCTCAAACAAAGAGTCTGGGCCTCTCTGTAATCCGATCTTCCTCACTCCTCCATCCGAGAAGATCATATTCTCAATCGAGGTCACTTCTCTTCACTACGTTGGAGACAACACGTCTTCCATAAAGCACATGGAGCATGGTCACCTATCTCGAGAGCTTAATCTTTATAGATTCAACTTAACAGGAGCCCACTGCACCTTTCGCTCCGCCCTGGGGGAATCGAACATCACCCACACAAACGACTATGTTCGGTCATGCCTCTGATATCATTTGTAAGGACTCGGGGCACCATTCTAAAAGACTAGTCCATTAGGTGGAGTAACCTAAATCCTTATAAACCCAAGACCATCCCCATATCTAGCCGATGTGGGAATATTTGTTCAACCCAAATTTCCATCGGGGGAAGCCGGCAGGAGGAGGAAGGAGCACCAGGGAAAGGGGAGGAGGTGGTCTGCCGGAGAAGAAGAAGAAGAAGGGTGGGCGAAGGAAGAGGAAGAAAGGAAGGAGAAGAAGAGCATTTTAGATTTTTCATCAAGGGTTTGTCAAAAAAATAATGGCACACTTGTAAATATTTGTGGGGGTGTCTTGCTCATTTGTTGGGGTGGCAAAATCATCTTCAGCAATTTACGAGAGCGGATATTGCCACCCCAACAAATGAGAAATGCACCCTAAAAATATTTACAAGTGTGCCATTATTTGTTTAACAATTTCACCCTTAGTGAAAGTCCAAAATATCCTCTTCTTCTTCCTCCTTCCTTCTCGGCCTCTCCTTCTCTGGCGTCCCTCTCTTCCTCCTCTCCCCTCCCTAGCCGCCCCTCCCTCTCCCCATGAATCTCCCCTCTCCTCCCCCCGGCCTCTCCCTCCCCTCAGGTTGTTCAGGCTATTCGGTCGGTCCAGTCGAACAACTTGGGGGGGATGGGGGGAGACCGGGGGGAGGAGAGGGGAGATCCAAGGGGAGGGGTAGGAAGGGGAAGGCTGGGGGGAGGAGAGGGGAGGGTTCGTTGGCGAAAGGGGAGGAGAGGGGGTTCACCGGCATGCGGGGGTTCGCCAGCCAGGGGTTCGTCGCCGATGGGTTCACTGGTCAGGGGGAGGAAGAGAAGAAGACAAAAAGGACATTTTATTTTAAAATTTTTTTGAAGGTGCCTTGATCCATGGGATGCCTTCCTCAGTTTCTGGGGTGGCCGCTCCCGCAATTTACAAGTGTGATTATTCAAACTCAAAGAAGTTATAAGTAGACCCATTAGTTAGTAAACTAAATAAATTAGTAAATATATCCCTTCCCTCCCCCCTACACACAAATTATCCTAAATATCATTATATTTTACACATTCAATTTAAGTGTAAAAACTCAGTTATATCCCTAATTTGAAATTACTTCCTTACCTCTCTCTCTTTTTCCCCATTTCAAACCCCAGTGCCTCTCTCTTCCTCTCCCCTCACTCCCTCTCCCATCGACTAATAATCTCAGTAAGGTGTGATTGTGTATAACTTGATCTTGAGGTACAATGATGTTGGTTTCAAGGCCATGTCTTTTCCAAAGTATTCATACACTTTGAAAAAATTAGCAACTGTCTGGTTTTCTGAAAATGGTGGGATTACTCCAGAACTTCGTCCTGCAACCATTTAGTTTATTTCAATCCATTCATTGATGCAGGCTAAACATTGTAATGCCTTCTCTGTAATATATATGTATGTTTGCTAAGAGATAAAGGAGTTCTAGCACAGATATAGGTAAGGGATAGTTGTAGGCCTGTAATATTTCACGAAGGAACGACCATCAATTTACAAAGTTGCATTTGAGGTTCATGCTTCTACCGGTACCTAGTTTAATGTAAAAGAGAGAATTAGACGATGATGTGCGAGCAGTTCTTACCCAGACTCGGCAATTGACAATCCTGCTTGCGCGAACATACTATTGAAGATTCAAAAACAAGTAGCAAAATCTTGAGGTACAGTCCCCCACAAATGGCCGAATGGTCTGGGCCTTGGGTTGTTGAGCAACACTCTCCACAGGCCCGCACTTCGAGCCTACGTGCCAGTGGATATTATTTCTCCCCCGAGGCTGCCCCAGTCAGGCTCCAGATTTGCTCTTCCGTGGTCGCCGGTGAATCTCGTCGTCGGTGAGTAAGTTAGAAACAAAGTAGCAAAAACATGTTTAGATATGCCCCAATAGGAGCTAAGGAAGTTTCTAGCATTGCAGTTCAAAATCCATGACCGAGCATATGATGATCTTCACTGTGAACCATGTTTTAAAATGGAAGCCTCTTATTATATTGAGTTGACTGTAGAAGTAAGTGGTGAAATAATAGAGGAACTGAACCTCGTTAACAAGTGTTCTTTATCACATGCGAGAAGACGAAGTGAGTTATGCAACTATATGTCGTCAATTTCTAAGCAAGTTTATGTAATTTAATTACGCTGCCTTTGATTAATGAGGCGTTCATCATACATTGACTTCAGGTATGTTCAAATTTCATTTCTTAGTTGTGATATGGGAATGTCAAGCTGTTCCTATGAAATTTTGATTTGCAAGTGCACTATAGCAACGGTTTAATTTGATGTTAATATTCTTGTTCATAGCTGTTTGAAAATCAAAGTGAGTGATTTTTTTAAGGGGATGAGTCTAAATTTTCTAGGATTTATAGGCTGAGTAACAGAGAGAGTTTTGAGCTTGAAGAAGAATTAAAGTTATAACGGTTGGGTGTACTTACTAATTACATAGGTATGCTAATTAATTATTGTGATAAAGTTGTAATATTTAAAAAGTTAATTGTATACTTTGAACTTTTCATTTGAAGGTAAAATTGTCTATGATCTTAATTTTTGAGGCTACTTATCACTTCTATGGGGGACGGATATTGCCACCCCCAAAAGTGAGAAAGGCCTCGCCAAAAAATTTACAGGTGTGCCATTATTTTTTCCCCATTTCACCCATACGGGAAAGTTCAAACTATCATTTTCTTCTTCTTCCTTCTTTTATCCTCCATCTCCTTCCTCTTTCTTCGATGACCCCTTCCTCGGCGCGGCGATCCCCTCTCCTCCTCCCCCACCCGATCTCCCCCTCCCCGGCCTCCCCCACCTTATCCACGACCCCCTCCTCCTCCCCCACATCCTTCCCCATCCCCAACCCCCTCCTCTGGCGTCCCACAACCCCCCTCTTCCTTTCCCACATCCTCCCCCTTCCCCAACCCCCTCCTCTGGCGTCTCCCCCCTAAAAGTCTCCTCCCTCCTGACCCCCTTCACCCCTCCAGCTGTTCGGCTGGATTTCAGAATCTGGCCGAATAACTGGAGGGGTTGGGGGATCGAGGGGGAGGAGGCCCGGAGGAAGGAAGAGGGCGGTTCGTCGGGGAAGGTGGAGGTGGTTCACTGGAGGGTGAGGGAAGTTCGCCAGTAAGGGGGAGGGTTCGCCGCCGATGGATTTGCCGACGAGGGAGGAGAGGAGTAGGAGAAGAAGATCCTTAATCCACAGGGGGTTTTATGGTTGTTGGGAGTGGCAATATCCGTTCCCATCTCTGGGTGTAAATAACCGCTCCCATTTATTAATTAAAGAAAACAGAAAACACAACCATATGGCCGGAACTAACCTCGAGCAAACTTCAAAATGACAACCGCACCATTTCAGATCTTTAGACCCCGACCATTCCAAAAACAGCAACGCGATCGAAATTTTCAAAGCAAAAGAACAAAAAAGATAAAGGGTTTCCGTAGACATTTCAACGAACCTCAGAATTATGGCGTCGGCGGTGGCGAGCGGCGGTAAAGGCCTGTGGGAGGGGCTCTACAGAGTCCTGATGCGCCGCAACTCCGTCTATGTCACCTTCGTCATCGCCGGAGCGTTCGCCGGCGAACGGGTGGGGTCCCTTCTCAATCTCCTTCCCATTCATTTGCTCGTTTATTTTATTTTATGTCTTAGGTTGTGGCGAACTGCCTCTTTTAGTTGATTTCTGTTTGATAGCTGCTAGGGTTTATTTATTTATTTATTTTTTAAGATCTGATGTCGGGATCGCGATTTCTATTGAGATTGGGTTTTTACTGCAAATCAGACATGCGAATTTCAGTATATTTGTGGATTATTTTGTGATCTTAGCAAGTAATATGATCTGAGTTTTAGTACAGCTAAAAGTTTTGATTTTTATGCTTGTTATTGTATCCATTTATATAAAATTAAGGTAAACTAGTGTACTGCCGTCAGACAGTGAGAAACTGACCGATTGATTGTGGAGAGGAAGAGAGGAGCGCGGAGAGGGTGAAAAAGGAGAGCTAGGGAGGGGAAGTGGAGAGAGGGGAAGAGGGGAGAGGCGGAGAGCCATAGAGAGAGGGGAGGGGGAAGAGGGCAGCTGGCAGGTGACGGATCAGAGCAAAGGAGAGAGAGGCGGAGAGCGAGCGAGGAGAGAAGAGACGGACTGACACAATTTGTGAAAGAGTCACGGGAGAAAACCTTCTTTCGGTCAGTTTTGATTATTGATACTACCTCCAACTTTTATAGAATTTTCACGTAAACACCAATTTCTATAGCAACTGGGAAATTTTGACATGGCAACCCTTATACATATATTGGAATTATGAAATCCCTTTGGTACGCGAAATGTAACTAAGTTCCTCTTTTACAAAAATCGATTATAAAAAAGTCAATCAAGATTGTAATTTAACACGATAAAAAAGCAAATCCATTATCATTTTATAGTAGCAAACAGAAGGAAATATAGATGCCCAGAAAGTATTAAATGCTTGTTATAGTTTATAAATATAAAATCATAAAATGTAGAAACTATGAAAGGATATCGATCACTGGTCATAAATTATTACAAAACAAACTAAATAAAAGACATGATATTCAGTAGAAACTATATTTAAATAAAGAGCAGACAGTTGGAGGAGCCACAATAGAGTAGCATATCGGGCAGTTGAGAGAACAGTTTGTGTAAGACAATAAAGGCCTCATGCTCCAATTTGACTTCTTGTCTTGTAAGTGCAAATTTCTTAATTCTTACTAATATAGAACATAGGAAAGGATTTACCATCTACCTACAAATAAGTTGGTAGGGGGGATTGATTGTAGTGAGAAAGATCATAGGTTCAAGGCATCTAGGGTAAAAGAGAAGTTTTCTCTTCTTAAAAGTACAGATCGTGGGTTTGTCACCTTTACGCGGACACAGAATAATTTTTGGGTGAAGATAATGTTGAGCAATTTTAATGGAGAGCGAGCTATGAAGAGAGGGTTTTCATTTTTCTCTTTTCTTTTTCTTAAAGATTAGAGCTAAATAGAGAACATCTGATGGTGAGATCATTTAGAATAGTAAATAGATATTCTTGGATCATGATTCATAATTTGGTGAGATGTTGAAACGGTCTTTAGTTTGGAAAACTGATGAAGATGATTCAATGTAGAAAGTTGTGGATAAGCGTGGGATAGTCAAATATTTAGGATTATAGCAAGTAATAATTAATTTTTTTATGTGATACAAGAAACAATGTCGTGTAGACTTGTTCTAATATTTTCTATGAGGTACTGTGCAAGTGGCAGAAACTATGAATCAGGAGGAGTAGATGTGATTATCTTTCACACACCAAGCTTTATGATTTAATGCAAGTGATTGCCTTCTAAACGCAGAATCAAGATTTTAGATATGTTTGTGAATGATTTGAATATTTGCAGCAGCATTTGCAGAGGTTCGTTGCAAAATTTTTAGGTTACAAATTGCCTAATGCACAGAAAAAAGAAAAGTGCAATTTACTGATAGAGGATGACCAGTTAAGTGATTTGGTAAATTTTGCTCCTTTTAATGTGCACGTAATTTCAAAATTGGTTCACGAGCATCACATATCATCTTTTTACATTGTGTTGGGGGCACCTACTAACAAACTGATGCTTATTTTCCTATGGTGTATCTATAAAGGGGCTATTTGTTTTGAGGCGGAAGTGGCGAAGTGGAAAAACTCATTTCCCACTTCCGATGTTTGTTTGGAACCGGAAATGGGAAATGAAAAAAACCTTTTTTTCGTTTTCCCTTTTCCTCTTTTACAGGTACCTTTTACACAACCATTTTTTCCACTTTCAGAGTGCTACAGTTAATTTTATGGTCATGTAAATCTCATTTTTAATAAGTTGTAGCTCAAAATAGTTAATTTTATGGTCATGTAAATTACACTTGCAGTTTAATTACAGTTCAAAAAAATCTCATAATTAATATTTATTTTAATATTATTTTGCGATCAAGTTTGTGGTCAAATTTTTTCACTTTCACTTTCACATTACTAACCAAACACCGAAAAATACATTATACTTTTTCACTTACACTTTCACATTATAATCAAACACTGAAAAGGGAAATGCACAAATCGTAATTTTCTACTTTTTGCGCACATTTTCCTCCTCATTTTCTACTTGCGCTTTTTTCCTCCCACTTCTAACAAGCAAACAGCCCCAAAATAAAGAAACATTTAGAAAACTGTGTTGTAAGTACAACAAATATTAGTATCCTTAGTCTGTTTATTATTTCACATTCATCTTTTGAACCTGTAAAGCAAATATTGTTTATTATTTTGCATTCATCTTTTAAGCCTGTACAACAATTTGGGTGTGGGTGTGGGTGTGGGTGTGGGTGTGGGTGTGGGTGAGAGAGAGAGAGAGAGAGAGAGAGAGAGAGAGAGAGAGAGAGAGAGAGAGAGAGAGACCATTGTGAAGACTATGATACGACCCACTGATGACTAAATATATTCGAAATATATAATAACTTTTATCTGAAATATAAGTGAGAATCAGAAATGCATCATTTTTCGCTTTGACCATATGCATGCCTTACATTTGAATGTCTTATACAAAATTTATCATCTTCGCCTTCTTACTCATTCTCGGGTAGAATTTTAGAGAGTTCATCTTGGTTTTATAAGTTTAAACTAACTATAGTTTTGCGTCTGTTACAGATTCTTTCAATGATTTATGGCAAGCACCTTTCTTGTCCATAGTATCATTTGCTATGAATTTGGCACCAGATGAAAGATTGACAATAATGGGTGGTAATTTTTTGTCAAAGCTTTCATGGAGTCTTGTGTTCCACAGCCGATACCATTTTTTTTATGAAAACTTAGATATTAAAAATGTAAGAACACATAACAGTCTGTGAACTATGCTGCTCATTTATATTCCACAAAATACCATCAATATTGCAAATTAGCCTAGAAACATCCAATTGGTTTATTATTTAGCCTTAAATAGAACCTTCATATTGTCTATGATGCATTATCATTCAAAGAACTCTTGTTTCTTTACGCTGAAGACAATATAGTATAAAAATGCTTACAAATCAAATTGAAATCATTAGACCTATGTTTAAATATTAATTTAATTTCACAGACAAATTTTTGGGTACATTAAAAGGTCTACATGTATCCACAAATTACTTGAGTGTCCAAGAATCCAGCTACTCAAGATAGGTGTGACTCCTCCTTTTAGAGGTATCCATGCCTCATAGCGTCCCCCCCCCCCCCCCCCCAAACCCCCAAACAACCAACAGGGGACAAAAAACAACTTAGCCCATTAGATGGGCTGTTTGTGTAATAGCAGAGAAATATCATTTGATAACCAATTTCTTAAGCAATTTTAATGATTTTGTTCAGAAATCTGAGCCATCTAATTATTTCACAGGCTTAAAACTAACCATTTTTACACACACTATGGTAGCTAGCATGCACTAACTCCTATATCATGCATCTGTTTGTCACTCAGGTGTTACTTCTTGCTTTGAATGTATGGTGGCCGATGATGAATAAGCTGTATCGGTCTAGTATACTTACTATCTACATTTAAGCTTCAGTTGGGCAGGACCACCGTTATATGTCATATGTAATGATCAGTGACTCCCTAGATCAAGTGTAATTTGATGTGTCTCCTTTATTGATAACATCATATAACATTCTGTTAAGAAGACATGTTGAAAATGGTAATTAAGCTACGCATTGAAGTATCCGGACAATGAGATTCATGCCTCCAGCTAGGACTACCCTCCTGGAAAAATTTGATATATCCATCAAGTGAAAATAGCTATAGCATTATTTCTCCTAGCGTGTTCTGTCCTTTTAAATTTTGTGCATGAATGAATAAGTTGGACATAAATAGTGGTGTTGTGATAGATATTTTGTAACTTTGCATTTTGCTTGCTTCCAGCTGTTTTTAATTTAATGTATATTGCCTTTTATAGTTCCTTATGATGGATAAATGTGTGTATAATTGAGTCAATGTTGGCAAACAAAAATTCAGATGATGGTTGGGATCAATGGGATGTGATGTAATATAGTTAAAAGACTATTTCTATTATGCCAAAGGGACATTTCTTACATGTGGAGCTTGAATTGATGCATGCTGCAATATATATCTTGTCAGCTGTGCTTCTATACTTCAATGTTAGCATTTTCCATGCTACAGCAAAGGTTGGCTGGCGACTAATTTGGTTTATGAATGCAGGCAGTGGATTATGGAGTTCACAAGCTATGGGAACAGAACAATGTTGGGGTATGAACTCTGCACTTGGCTACAAACATTGCATGTGTGTGTGTGGCTGACCTCTTTTATGAGACAACTAAATGAGTCCTAAATTGCCAGTCTTATTGAAGAGTTCTTTTGTTGAACTTCTTTTATGGCTTGTTTCCTCACCACTTTATTGCTTGATAGGGGTGTCCCTTGCGCCTCATTCTTGTCATTTGGTTATGTGGAAATCCAGTTAAGAACATGTAGAGAGACCCATCTTCAGAAGCATCTGTTCTTCAAGCCTCTAGTTTTGATGTTGAAACTTCTTATCCCAACCTCCTTTCCCTTCCCCCCAACTCAAAATCTCCCGGCCCTAAGAGAACTGTTCATGTTAATCACCAAAGTGTGATGCATATTCATCGGTCTCATCATATCAATTCAGGCAGTCAGTTTGAAGTTTTGCCTTTCTTTATATGTGAATGCAAATTCTCCTTTTTCTCCACAATTGGATACCATATTTGAATCGTGCCTTCTTCGTATAGCAGATTGTTGCCATGAACTCTTTTTAGTGGAAAATTTTGTCTTACGTGTCATAAAAATGTAGATATTTGTACTTGTGGACTATCCAACTTCATGGAAATGAAACGTTGTTTGATGCCAGCAGTCAGTGACTCAGTTCCTTTCTTGTTCTTTGGTACATCTAAGTCATTCGTAACTTATAGAATAAGAAAGATGAATGAGCAACTCCTTAAATATCCTCAATATTTATTAATTAAAAGCCTTCTATTCCTATTGACAGAGATAAGAATCTGGCATCTAGTCATAAATCACTCTCCTTGTGCAGTTGGTTTCAAAAGCCGGAGCACTCTACTTTCGTGTACAACCCCTCTCCCCTCTACTTCAACCTACAAACGCGTAATCTTGGCTATTATTACTGTTTGTGCTTATGAGCTGTTTTCCCTGACTAACTTGGTGTGTTTTTATTAATGCAGAAAAGGTACGAGGATATCCCAGTGTTGGGCCAGAGGCAGTCTGAGTATGAATGGCCACCGTGCTCAATATTTTTCTCGACTTTCATTCATCAAACCATAGCACATTTTGCTGGAACTTGTATTGTTTAGTAGCCATTTAATGAAACTGTGATGATTGGCCTTTAGGTGGTCTAAAATTGATACAGTTCTGTCAATTTAAAAGATCATTTGTCACCTCATTTTAGTGGCTAAAACAAGAAACAAAATCAACATAAATGGTCCAAGAGTTTGTTTTTTGTTTGAAGATTACCTTTATGCATAAGTACCAAATTGTAGAATCTTGCATGCTATACCTTTTAGTCTGTTGAGATCTTTGGATGATATGGATTTGTTTACCATTAATGTTTAATATTTTAATTTAAATCGACTATTTTTGGAAGTAAGATGCGGGCGAGTTTGCTCAACTTGGTTCCAGGTGAAAAGCTGTAAACTTTCATCGGGAGAGCAGACTGTTTGGTTCATTTGGTATGAAACTGTAGTTGGAGAGAATTCTGATGATGCCAAGTTTTGTTTCACTTGCATTTTATTTTTTTTGGCAGTTTTATTTGCAGCAAAGGTACCAAACAACAAATGTACAAGCTTAATGGTAAATTTGAGGTAGTAGTGATCAGAGCAACCTGACCATCTCTTGTTACTCTTTTGTTCTCTAAAGAAGTTTGTTTTTGCTATCCAATAGAATTTTGGCTGTTATCTAGGCTGGATTCTTCCGCTGCTCGGTGCTTGCAAGCAATAGGAAATGTAGCCTCCAAACATTGTTGTTCACATTATTTAAGGTGATCTTTTTGTATGCTCTCTGCAACTCAAGTTACAGAATCCAATATGATCAATCTCTGGACCTGCGCCTTTCTGCTACTCTCTCTTCACTGTCTTTCTGCTGCAACCAGCATTGGCAACCAAATGCAGATCTACATAGTTCCACGTAACAAGCCACCCCCAGCCCTCTTCAGGAACCTCGGCAAAGATCTCTGCTTCCGAGCATCGAGAGACCTGGTACTGGTCTTTCTTACCCGCCACGCCTCCAGTGACACCGATGACGCCCGAATTCGTATCACACCGTTGCTAGTGTTTTCGCTGCCAGGCTCGCGGACCGAGCTTGAATCCGTAAAGGCGAAGTCTGGGAACGTCCATGCTTACCCGGACAAGGTACTCCTCCAGGCCGCACACTCGCCGGAATTCCTCGGGCTCAAACGCGGGAAATGTTTGGGAGCAGTCCAATCTCGGCTGGGGCGTGTGATCATCAGAGCGCTGGACCCCGGCATTCTCCCTGACAACTTGTCCTTCATCGGCGAAGGGTCCCTATGCAACAACTTTTGAATATATAACAGTATTTCTAAAATTTAAAACATGCAACACATTAATTTAATAATTTTTTTAATCAAACTTAATTATTTGTCATAAACACGAACTAATCTAAAAAAGAATTAGAAGAAAATTAATTTTGCTGGCCTGGATGATGTAGTTGTGCATACGCATTAACCCTAAAAGAAAGATGTCGATATTTTGCCCGGACTTTGGGCTATCTCCCGTTGGTACAACTTCTACGGCTCGCTTGGCCCACAGCTCAAGTCCATCCCATGGCCCTAGTCCAATAACAATAAATGTGGAGGAGTTGATGTTTATGCCACTGAACTTTCTTTGTCCCATCCAATGTGGGACTAAAAACTTAACCAAAAGGGAGGGAAACCGCCCCCCCCCCCCCCCCCCCCCAAACCCCCACCCACCCACCCACCCACACCCCCACCCCCCCCCCCCCCCCCCAAAAAAAAAAAAAAAAAAAAAAAAAAAAAAAAAAAAAACAAAACAAAATGCCAATAAACCTAAGAATCTCTCCCAAAAGCTTGGGTTTCAAGGAAGATAAAACAGAATAACAATAATAATGAATAACAAATAAATCATCAAATCATAAAACATGAATGAAATTGGGCAACATCATACTGTGGATTCGAGACAAGTGGACTACGTCTGAAATCTTTCTTAGTGAATTCATCGTCATCTGAGAGATATAGTGGACTATGCCTGAAACTAGTCTCTTTTACCAGATGTTGATAGAATACACACACAGTAAGTCTCCATCTTTTGAGCGAGCGAGTTGAGCCTTAAAGTTCATGCTCATAATAACTGACTCGTGAGAGTTTCTAAGGTCAGTCTACCCCTCAATTGCAGCCATCACGATTCCTCTCACGTAGGTAAGTCCTCCAAAGGTACTACATCTAGATGATATAACCTCCACACTACATGTGTTGGACTTATTGAGAGTTAAACTCAACCTTGCTTAGCTGTATCATAAGAGCATCGTCACCATAGAGAAGGGTAGTGGTTAGAACGCTACACGTAGGATAGATATATCCGGGTTGATGCTCCACACGAGTATTACCAATCCAGCTTGTTTCTACCACATTGAACCTCTTTCATGACACCAGCTCCCAATCAAGTAGGTTGGGTTCCCACTGTTGGTGAACTCTACTATGTGCTTAATCCCATCTCCCTCGATTAATTTAAGACCACATCTTAGAAAGACCGTTAATCAAAATGACTATATAGTTCAGGGTCAAACAATGGCTTAACAGCCTTTATTTCTCAAGTGGTGACAGTCAGAGATTTAACTCTTCATGACCACATTATTATGACTCTTGACACCCTTTATTAGAACTATAAAGCCTTTGAGTAATTGTCAGAGTTTTCCCCAATTTGGGATCATAAAGTAATTATAAAATTTTTCTTATTACTTTAGTTTTAAAATAAGCAAATTATACCATAATGGTTTATGATAAAGCATATATATATATATATATATATATATATATATATATATATATATATATATATATATTTTGTACTTGATTATTTCAGTATTTAAGGCATATATATGTATATACATATCTTTAATTTGATTAAGAATAATCAAGAAATTTATAATTATCAAAATCATTTTAATGCACACTTAGTGTCAAAGTCTAAGTATTAGCATGTAATTCAGATATATCTAAAATATATTTAAGCATATATTTATCAAAAATTTAAGAGATATACATGTACTAGAGGAAATTATTTATTATTCATTCTAGTCACCCTATTAAGACTTTGATAATGTCTCAGATTGGTATTTAGTATCTTGTAAGATGGCTGCAAATTGATTCCTTGTCAGATATCAAGACATCCTAATTTGTCTTGTCATTTATATTCTTAATAGTATCCGAGTTTTCGTCGTGGACGAATCACCATTATCATAATTTAGTGATTAGAATATATAATTTAATTTTTTCTTTTTTAGTATGCAACTTGTTTTCACAAATAATTCATGAATGTAATGTATCCATTATATATCTTTTAGTTTTGAAAAATGTCACATTTAAAATCTTCAAAGAAATTTGAATAATTTTGAAAATTATTCACAATATAATTAACAGCAAAATTATAATATTCTTTCTAAAGAAAATATTTAGAAGAAATATTTGAAGTGCATGATTATGTGAAACATATCAATCATTTCAAGATATTTTATCATAGAATTATGCGCTTATAATTTTAATATATATATATATATATATATATATATATATATATATATATATATATACAATTTCGTGAGTGGAAATTTTAATATTTGATATTTTTCCAATTTAGATAAGAATATTATCATAGTTAAATCATGGAAACACTTAAATAGGAGGTGTATAAATTTTTTTTCCAGCTATAAATATACTTTTAATAAGTATAATAAATTACAACAATAGATGATATTTTTAACTTGATTAGTTTCAATAATAAATATCTCATGGAATAAAAGCTAGTAACGAAAGGAGAAAGATTAAATATTTTCTGGTTATAAGATAATTTCAAAAAATTATTCCAATGCTCGAGATATTTAAAATAGATAACTTTTCAAATTTTAAGAAATGTAACAAGAATCTAATTTAAAATTTCTAACCAAGAATCTCAGTCAAATTCTCAACAATTAAAATTATATTTGAAAAATATCAAATTTGATATTTAATTTATTTCTAAATTTAGTTAGAGGAAAACTATAGTTTGAAAAGGCAAAACTGATATATAATTTCTAAAAGGTCTAAATAGGGTCATATTCAAACTTGATAATTATAAATTAAAAGAAATGTCCAAAATAATAATGTGATTAGGAGGTAGTTTCTTCATCTCAATTATAATACTAGATTATAAAAAAATTATTCATTTTAGGCATTATAGTTTTAATAGACCCCAATTAAAGTTGGATGGGGGGCAAAAACCGCACATAGCTATTCATCATCTTGCACATGTTAGGATTAATATACTCATTTATATGACTTCAAATTATAAGATTTGCTCATGCAAATATAATGTCACCAGTAGCACATTTTCTAATTGTAATCTCAACATAACCATATTGTTTGAAATTTTCAATCCTATTTTGTGCCTCATACTAGATTTTCTAGAGTGTTGGCCCAAGGTTACAATCACCGATTTCTTATTTTGATGATAACAAAGCATTTATGGTTATTTAGTACTAATCAAGTTCAAGTGTTTATGTGTGTTTCAGGGTTCAAGAAGATTTAATAAGTTTTCTTCCTCTAAAGAAAGGTGTTGAAAGTATGAGATCGGAGCTCAAAGCACTAGACATCGCTATTAGAAAAGCCCGTTTGAAGACACTTGTAGTCACTAAGAACCTTGTAATGAAATAGTATGTAAAAGTATAGAATATAGATTTGATGCTCAAGAAGTTACATACATAAAAATACACGTTTTCGAAAATACAAGTTTTTATTGTATTGATATTTTGCATGTTAGGTGCTTGATACATGTTTTCAATTTCTCAAAATTTTATATCTTGTTTAGAATATGTATTTCATTTCCTATACATTGCTATATCTCTTAAAAATCAATACAAAATATTTTCAAAATAGTTTGCATTTCAAAACAGTCAGAAAAATATATTTTGGCCCAGGTCAGTCGACCGAACGGTCGACCGTAGCCTATTATAGCCCAAGACGGTCGACTGAGCGGTCGAACGATCCTCTGGCAGGGGTTGTGCATGTTGTGCACGTTAGTCGGTCAACTGACCATCGACCGCTAACCCCAGGGGTTGATCGATAGATCGACTGACTGGCTTAATCCATGTCTCTGTTAGGTGCCGGTCGACCGAGCGATCGACCTACCACTCTGAGAAAAGTTTCTTTTGACAGAGTCTGGAAGACCGAGCAGTTGACCGTAGCCAACGGCTAGTTTAGAAATGGACTACCGGTCGACCGACCAGTCGATCGATGTTCTGACAAAAAGCTATAACAGCTAGTTTTCAGAATTTGTCTTTTGTTCTGATTTTTCAACTGGAATTTTTGCTTTTTCTTGGTGAATCTCTTCCAAATGACCTGGTGAGTTAAACTAATAGGGTTTATGAGTTTCCTATACATACGGGTCATGGGAATAGGATTTATACAAGAAGTTTTGAACAATTTTACAAGAAATTTTACAAGTTTTTGAAATACATTAAAATTCAAGTTTTCAAGTTTCTAGTTTTCAAGTGCCTTCATTTTCAAGGCTATTTCAATTGGTTTTTCAGCTCTTAAATTCTTTCAACTGAATTTTTACTCTCACAAACTCTTTGAGCTTTAATTTATATCAGCTCTATAGGAAGTTGTAAAGAAGAGAATGTTTGTGATCCATATGATCACCAAGAGCTTTGTAAAATCTCATTGGCTTTGTCTACCTCTTATGTAGAGAATTAAGTGTTGGAGTTGTGTACTTCGGTTATGTGTAAACCATTGTAATTCCTTATTGTAAGGTCTCTTTGTGGAAGATCTTATTGTGGATAGTTAAATCCTTCACGGTGGTGATGGCAGGGACGTAGAGCGGTAGCTCAAATCTCAAAACAAATTCATTATGTTTGCGATTTCTTATCTCTTGATCTCTATCTCTTTATTTTACTTACACTTGTGTTATTGCTTCTCTTGCGCATTCTATTTATTACTTGCATTACATTCATCATTACATCACCCTCATCATTCTCATTTAATGGTCTTTACTCATCTCAACAAGAAGGCAATTGAGCACTTTAACTCATAATCTAGAGGAATTTTAGAGGAGAAGCTCTAGAGCCCTTCACGGAAAATTTAGCTTAACTTCTTGTTTTGAATGACCGGTTTGCATCATTTTTCATAGCTAGTTGTTATTCCGCATTTGATTAGCATTACACCTATTCATTCCCTCTAGGTGTATTTTCAATTGGTATTAGAGCCTTGGTCTCTAGATTTTGGTTTAATCACCTTAGAGAGATCCTTTTGCTAATCACTTCATGTGCATTTTCATTTGCTATCTATCCACACTAGATGATATGGCCAAAGAATTTAAGACCCTACCAAAGTTTGATGGCCTTAACTTTCCTATATGGAGGTTAAGATGATTATTTTCTTGCAATCCCTAGGAAGCCGGGTTGCAAAGGCGGTGACCAAACCTTTTAGTGTACCCGTTGGTGATGAGGACACATGGTCCGATATTTTCACCACGAAATTTGGTGCCAATACAAAAGCACACTATACATTATTTCAAGCCTTAAATGATGATGACATAGGTAGGGTCATTCATTGCAAATTCGCCTATGAGATTTGGTTACACTTAGTTGTCACACACACGAGGAGACATCACAAGTTAAGAGAGCTAAGATTGATCTCTTGCGTTTCCAATATAAGAATTTTATATTGCATGAAAATGATTCTATTGATGACATGGTTATTAGGTTTACTAAAATCATCAATGATCTTACTTCTCTAGGTGATGCTATTGATAATGATCAAAAGGTGAGGAAGGTCATTCGTGCTCTACCACCATCATACGAGGTCAAAATTACAACAGTAAAAGAGCTCAATGACAAGAGAGAGATGGATCTCATAAGTGTTATCGGTAATTTTAAGACTCATGAGATGGAGAAGAAGACTAGAGAAGAAATGACTCCTCAAAGAAAAAGATAATTGCCTTCAAGTCTACTCCCACCATCTCTGACGATGATGAAGAAGAAGATAATGAAGATCTTTCCCTCCTAGTGAAAAACATAAGAAGAATGTACAAGAAAGCCCAATTCAACAGTACAAGACGATGGCAAGGGAAGGAGGACAAGAAGATCATTTGCTTTAATTGTCAGAAACCGGACATATCATTGTTGAGTGCCTGGAGAATAAAAGCAAGCTTACAACCTCCAAGAAGCCCAACAAAAAGAAGGCTTTGAAAGCTACATAGGATTCGAAGAGTGAATCCGAAGAAAAGGTGGATACGGCAAATGTGTGTTTCATGGCAAATGACAACACACCCAAGGTAATATTCAAATCATTTCTAGATGATTGTGAATTAACTATGGATGAATTGGGTGAGCCTTTTGAAAAGTTGTTAAACAACTATGATTTTCTTAAGAAGAAATATTTAAAAATAAAAAAGAAAATGAATTTCTTCAAAATCAAGTTGTTCTTCTTTCAAAAGAAAAGGAGGATTTATCTTCTACACTTATTTTTACACGAAAGGATTTTGATGCACACAAAGTTTCTTGTAAAGCAAAATTTTTTTTGGCTGATGAAAAAGAGATTTCTATTTTAAAAACCTAAATTAACACTTTGAAAAATATTTTGAGGAAATGTGAGTTTGATAAAGCTAGATTAGAGGTCATGTTTTCAAAGAGACACACTCCGAGGAAACATGTTCATGTTTTTCATGCTACACATGTTCATACTCCTCAAGCACAACATGCTCACACACACTAAATATGTTTCACATGCTCATCATACACATACACATCATGCATTTATGTATGATAGAGTATATTCATGCACCTATTGTGGCCGGAATGTTCACTTAGTTAAGTTTTGTTTTGATCGCATTAATGCTTCAAATGATCATGTTTAGGTTCGAAGAACTAACACTATATGACCCAAGAAAATATGTGTACCAAAATCAATAACTTCTTTACTTGATATAGGTACACACCAAGGCTCCAAGACGTAGGGAACGGTGGTACCTTGATCGCGATTTCTCAAGACATATGACATGAGATATCAACAACTTTGCAGCCCTATCAAGGTATCATGAAGGTGTCACTGTCACCTTCGGAGAAGATTCAAAGGAAAAAATTATTCGTATAGGTAATATCTAAATTGGCTCATCTCCTTTAATAGAAAATATTATTTTGGTTGAAGGTCTCAAACATAATCTTTTTAGCATTAGCCAACTTTGTGATAAAAGTTTTAAATTTGTTTTTGATGATTCCACTTGCGATGTTTTAGATAAGAAAATAAATATTTGTGTTTCTTTTGGTTTTCATGAAAACAATGTTTATATGATTGATATGTTAAACTTACATTGCAATTATACTTGTTTAAATAATTTTAATGAAGATTCTTGGTTATGGCATAGGACCCTAGATCATGTTTCGTTTGACCATCTATCTAGAATTAACTTTAAGAAATCGGCAAAGGGTATTCCTTACTTGAAATTTGAAAAGGACCGCATTTGTGATATGCGTGTCAACTTGGAAACAAACTAAGTCTTCTTTCAAAGCAATCAAGGATAACCATTAGAGTTGATTCACATAGATTTGTTTAGTCCAACAAAAATCAAAAGTCTTAGTGATAATCATTTTGTTTTTATTTTAATTAATGATTTCTCTAAATTTACATGGTTTTCTTTTTGGAAGAAAAAGACGAAGCTTTTTCGCATTTTCATGTTTTTAGAAAAAGAGTTGAGAATGAAAATTTTTTTTTGATTTTGCGCATAAGGAGTGATAGAGGTGGTGAATTCATTAACCATTCTTTTATCACTTATTGTGAAGAAAATGGAATTAAATATGAACTATCTTGATGCTACCGTGTAGCCTATGGCTAACGGGTCGTGATCCACAGGAAGGGACAGCGATGAAAACGTTGTGTAAGTTTCTCTCTTTTAATTTACTGAAATTAGTTAATACTTATCTTCTCAGTTTATAAAAAGAAAATAAAATGCTAAGTTAAGTTAAGAAGAAGAATTAAAAAGAAGAGATGGTGGTGTTGTTGTTTTAGTCATAAAAGAAAACGAAACAAAAAGAGATAAAGAAAAGTGTTGATGCAAAAATCAGAAATAAAAAGAAATAAAAGAAGAATATTTACCTCTACTGTTTGAATCATAATGAAATTGTATCTTAACATGATGTAAAGCGAAGTAATAGAAAAGAATAAAAGAAAACAAGGCTTCGGCGAGATCGAGCACAATGAAGAAAAGTGAGAAAACTCCATTGATTGTCACATTTAATATAAGTTTTTTGAGAAAGGATTACAATAGTGTCACTCTAAAATAACTCTTCCTCTCTTTTAATCATGTAACTCTCTCTAACCTAAGCTAAAAAAAATAAAAAATTATCTATAGGATCTTATTTTTGTGAGAAAAATTGTTTGTGGTCTATTGTAATCCCCAAGTGTTGTTTATGGTCTATTGTGATCACCAAGATTGTAATCTCTTCTTTGCTTTGGGTTTGCATCTATCTCTCTTGTGTTGAGGTGATTGTATTTGAGTTTTGACTTTGTGCCTATCCCTCTTGAGTAGAGATGATTGTGATTGAGTTTTGGCTTGGTACCTATCCCTCTTGTGTAGAGGCGGTTGTGTTTTGGCTTTGTACCTATCCCTCTTGTGTAGAGTTGATTGTATTTGAGAGAGGAGTAGTGTACTCCAATTATAGAGTTGTAATTCCTCAGTGGAGATCCCTTTGTGGAAGGTCCTGTGTGAATAAATAGTGAAAATCCTTCTGTGTGAAGGCGGGGACATAGAGCAGTGGCTCGAACCTCGAAACATATCTTGTTATTTGTGTTTGATCCACTATCTCAAAACTCTATCTATCTTATATCTTGCATTGCTTTATATTGCACATATTTATTTGCTAGATATAGTTTGTGTGTGCTCATACTTTATTTTCCATTAAAAATTGGTTCGTGGGAAAACTTACAAAAGAGATCGAGGAGCGAAATTACAAGTAATTCTTTACAGGAAGAAAAAGAAAATTATAAGTAAATCTCCTTTGAGATTTCTGGGGAAGTGTGTCGGTGGGAGGCTGATTAGCGCGTGATCACTTTATCCCATTGGCAATGCAATCAATCAGGTGATCAAACTGCCTCCTAGCAGGATTTTCTTCTCGCTTGGTTCGGGGAATCGGAGAATTGAAAGTAGAAGATCAGTAGAGCCCTTTTGCTAAGAATTTTTCTATTGACCTTTTCTAAGCCAATCTCCTCTCTATTCGTGTATGTGCCCCTTATTTGACTCAGCAAGGGACTATTTATAATTGACATGGGGTGTAACCATCCCCTTGAATTCAGCTAGGCTGAATTAGTCTTTAACTTCGCGCGAGTCTACAAATAACCTTGCAGCGAAGCTGCTTGCGAGCTTCCAGCGAAGCTAGAGAGTGTTCATGCGAACTCCCTGCCGTTGAGGCTTAATTGTCTCCACTTAATGTGGGACGAAGTGGGCAGGTGTAACTGCCCACTTAAAGTGGCGTTAATCCCACTAAATTAGTGGGGTTACCCATTAATCCTCTATATGAAACGGTCAGTTGATGACCTGGTAAAGCTCGCCGCGGAGCTATGTCATGCAAAATTAAGCTTCAGCTTTAGAGCTTCAGTGAAGTTACCTTCATAGTTCCCTGCGAAGGCAGGCTTAGCTCATAGCAGAGCTAAACACCTTTTTCTTTTCAGCGAAGCTAGGGGTAAAGCTTCTAGCGCGAAACTCTTGGATCAGCCTCTGGTGGGGCTAGATGGTGTTGGCCCAAAGGCCCATCACTCTAGTTTTGATAATGATTAACTCATGTAGTTATAGTACTAATGATCTTGTGTTTAATTAGTTTCAGATTTGTGATCAAGATCTTAGTAGGTGTTTAGATTCAACAAAGGATTTAAAGTCAAGTTTTAGAGGTAGAACATGATGATTCAAGAGCTTGTGCATCAAGACCACATCAAGTACTCAAGAGGAGTCTAACTCTTTGGATCAAGATTTGGAGCAAGTCAAAGAAGGAGAAGAAGATTTTCAAGTGAAGACCTTCAAGAGAAGACTTGAGTCTAGGTTTATTTTTTAGTAAGATTTTTTTTAGATAAAATGTAAAGGATAGATTAGTTAGTGGATTGCTCAAATATCATATACACTCACACACAAGATTTAGATGAGTTTTTTATAAAAGAGTTTTCATCTTGAAAAATATTATTTCGAAAAAAATACCGTTTTGGTTTTTGAAGTTTTATATATATATACATATGTTTTAACCAAAACCATTTTAGTGCCTATTATCAAAAACATAGATATTCCATCATATATGTATAGTGGATCATATCCATACACACTAAGCTTTAAAAGTATTTATAATATCTTATTTTTATATTTAGAGAATTTTTGTATTTAGAGAAGTTTTGAAAAATCAATTTGAAAAAATACGATTTTTGTTTTAAGGTAAAATTTTTAAGTTACAAAAATAGTTCAAAATGTGTAACATGTTTTGATTTTTACTCAAACATGTTTGTATATCAAAGTATATTACTGAACTTATTTTTGTAGATTTTTAGAGATTTTATGGGATTTTATTGAAGAAAAAATGACAAACTTTTAATCCCTAAAAAATACTGTTTTGGCCTTCTGCCAGTCGACCGCACGGTCGACCGAGCCAGGGGCGGTCGAACCGGGCGGTCGACTGACGTGCACAAAACGTGCACGGCCAGGGCCGATCGACCGCACGATCGACCGCCAGAGAGCTTCTGCTCTCTGGAAATAGCCCCGTCGACCGCTAGGCCATTGCCTAGAAGGCGATCGACCGACCGATCGCCATTGGCGGTCGACCGGGCAGTCGACCGACAGCAGTGCAGACTGCTAATTTGGACCCCAACGACTTGTTTTTGTTAGCCTATAAAATGGGGCTCCCTTGGGCTGTTTTAGATAAGATTTTTGGAGAGTTTCAAAGCCAGTTTTTCCTATCTATTGTAGAGGTTTTCTTCACTTGTTTTAGTGCTAATACTTCCATATCAACAAGAAGAGTTTTCAAGAGTGTTTTGTAAAAGTGATTTCTTGTGTTTTCTACCACAAATTTCATCCTTATTTTCTCACACATACTTGAGCTTTCCATTGATAAATCCATCCTATAGGAGAGTTGTTGTGAGAGGATTTTAAGTGATCAAAGTGTTGTGATCACCAAAGTTTTCATCTTTGTAGTTGAGGAGGCGGACTTGCGGGTTCGCGTTGTTTCGGGTTCTAGTGAGAACTCGGTGTAGAGGTGCGGCCTCAGCAAGCTTGTGTGCTTACGTGTGTTTGTTCTTGAGGGAACAAGAGAGGGACTAGTGAGTCTAAAGGAGTTCTAGTGTGAACTCACTTGTTGGTGTTGCGGCACCGAGTGATCCGGTGGGATCGGTTTTTAGTGAAAATTTTTCATAGTGTTGAAGGCGGGGACGTAAAGCAAGTGTGCTTGAACCTCGAAATAATTCTCCGATATTTACGATTGCTCTCTCTATCTCTCACTTATCTTTATATCTTGCTTATGCTTATTGCTCATATCTTTACTTGCTTGATATATTGTACTTATATTGTTATATGCTTGGGGATTGTTTGCTCACACTTGTATTCAATCAAGAGAGCCAAAGCGGCACCTCAACTCTTATCTAGAGGAATCTTGAGGAGATAGTCCAGAGCCCTTCACGGGGAATTCAGCTACACTCTTAGGTTATACTTGGTGTGTTGTGCTTAAAATTTTTTAGTTTGCATAAATAGTTTTAATTCTGCATTAATTAACCATTAGATTAGCTAGTCACCTATTCACCCCCCTCTAGGTGATTTCAATTGGTATCAGAGCCAAGTGCTCTTGATTTGGGTCTAATAACCTAGAGTTAAAGATCCTCTTTTATAGCTAATCATAATATTTGTACACACACATGGATTTCATGTCACCTCCCACCTTTGACATTCTTAACATCCAAACTTGGAAGGTTAAGATGTCTTTGTACCTCAAAGGCCTAGGTATTCATGTTTATCTTGCTACCATTAAAAATTCATATGTTAGTAATAGTAAGTAAATTGAGGCTAACTCAAAAGTCATTCATGCTTTGAAGTCAACCCTAAGCGATGATTATCTATGTAGGGTTTCTAATCTTGATTCGGCTTTTGTAGTATGGAACACCATAGTCTCCCTTAGTGAATAAGAGCAATACTATGAGGAGAGCGACTCAAATTTTAGAAGTGAAGCTTTCAACGTATGTTACATGGTCCAAGGGGATAACCCCCTTGAGGTAAACTCCGAATTCGAGTTAGAAGAGGATGTTGATATGCCATATGATGAATTTTCATCCTTTTGTCAATAACTCCTTGAAAAATATGATTTGCTTAAAAAGGAAAATAAGAATTTGAAAAAGAAGTATGACTCCATTTTAGAAGAAAATGATTCTTTTAAAATAAAGTTGCATGTATTGTAAAAGAAAATGAATATTTGAAAAATGAGAATATTTTCTTATCTTTAAAATTAAATGATCTTTGTGAAGGAAATAATTCTTTGAAAAATAAAATTAGTTTGGTGGAAAAATAAAAGAAGTTGCTTTGAATGAAAATAACTCTTTAAAAAGAAAGTTATTTCAAAAGAAAAAGAAAATGTTTCTAAAAAGAACAAAAATAATGATTTTCATTCTCACCATGCTTTACATGCCACTATTGATCGAAATGAGATTAAATTTTTAAAAAATAGAATAGATTGTTTGAGCTCAACTTTGAGCAATTGTGCATTTAACCACAATAGATTGGAATCCTTGTTTCAAAAGGAACAAGCTCCACATGTTCATGCACATCACCCACATCATGCATATACACATTTTGCACGTCATGATCACACTCATACACATATGCGTGCTAGAGTGTACAAGTGTACACATTGCGGCCGCAAAGGCCATTTAGTTAAATTTTGTTATGATAGAGTAAATCCTTTTAATTTTGCTAATAAAAATGTTTGGGTTCCGAACAAAGCTAACCCTCGTGGACTCAAAAGAAAATGGGTACCAAAGTCCCCACCTCTTGTGTTTGATGTAGGTGTGAGCTTTCACATGATGACGTGAGAGATTTGGTGCCTTGGTGGTGGATGCACATGAACTTGATGGACATATATTTGATGCACCGCTATCAAGGAAGTTTGGTGGGAAGATCACCTTATTTTGGAGACTTATAGTATAGTTCTTATGGTTTGGTAACTATCTCTAAACTCCCATTTATTTTACATGCTTTTACATATATGACATCTTTAGCATGTTTTCATGATTATGTTTTGTTTTGTGCTTCATGTGTTAAATACTTGTTTAGATGTAAGTTTTATCAAAACTTGAATATATACTTGTACAAGTAGTGAGCAACATTTGATTTATATATGTTTGCACTTTATTGCTCATTTGTGCTCATTACATGCACATGTATAGCCTAGTTTTGATGATTCCCTCATTTATACATGTTTTGCCTATTTTCATGTTTTTGCTTCATGTATATGTAATCTTTGTCCAAAACTAATAAATATACATGTATATCCTTGAGTCACTTGCCTTCATGCAAATACTATTATAGACTCTTTTTATACTTGGGATATGTATGCATATTGTTAAATTTGGATAAATCATACATATGCCTTGAAGTTTGTTTTTAATGAAAATAAATTTTCATGTTTTTCATGTTTTTGATAAAAAGAAATTCATGTTTATCTTGAGCCACATTGATTACACTCATATTATTTCTTTATTTATTCATGACTTTGTTTCATGAACTTTTTTATGAGCTTTATCGATTTTGAGTGTCAACTCTTGTGTATTTGCTATAATTCATGAGATACACATGATTTGTTTTCATGTTTAGAAGGATCTTTAACTAGTTTTTTAAAAATTATTTTAATTAGTTATATATTCTTCATTTTGTAGAGTTTTCAAACGTGTTATAATTATTTTCAAACTTATTTTTGAAAACCCCTATCATCCTAAGGGCGGATGGATGGGCGACCATGCCTTGTATGCTCAAATTAAATATCTTTTATTATGTGCATAAAAAGGGTGGATCTTTATGAGTTACACACTTACTTCTCATCATATTTTCAATTGGTATTTCAATTGATATCTCTTTGTATACTCATAATTTTGTTTTTATATATGTATGCCTTAAATTTTAAATAATATCAATTTCTATTGGTATTTTCATTTTTATACATATATATATATAATTTGTTTGTGCTTGATTTACAAGATATATACATGTTTAAAGCACAAAGTATGTTTATGCTAAGCTTGATTTAAATCTTGATTTTCAATTGGTATCTCAATTGGTACTTTAATAAGCTTATGCATTATTTTCAATTGGTATTTTTATTGATATCAAAATTTACAATATACTTCAATTAGTATCAATTGTTTCAATTAGGTTTAAATTTTATTTGGTTTCAATATGTTTCACCTATTTGGTATGAAAACTTACCATATATTTCAATTGATATCAAAATATAAAATATTTTCTTTCATTGGTATCAAAATGTACAAGTGTTTCAATTTCAATTGGTATTACAAATTTTCTATTTCATATGACATCAAAATCTTATGATATCTCAAATTGATATGTTGATTTAAAAAAATTTAAAATTTGTATTGTTTATTTACAATTAGTATCTTAAAATTTTTGTTTATTTACAAAAGTATCTCAAAATGTGTTTTATTACCTTGAGCAAATATCAAAATTTGTATTTAAAATGTTTTGATATGTATTGTTTATATGCAAGGAGAGCTTAACATCTCTTCTATATATAGATTCATGTTGAGTGTATCTTATATTGAGGAAGTTGACATCTATTCCTTATGTGATACACGTGTGTAGGGGGATCTTAACATCTCCTGTGTAGGGGGATCTTAACATCTCCACTTATGCATTATATATTATGCGTTATGTGAGTTAGGGCTTGTCATCTCTTCTTCATGTAATGCATATATGCAGGGAAGCTAACTTAGCGTCTTCCTCTTCATGAATGTATATCGCATATATATCCTTATTATTAATTTATTTTATTTTACCCCTTTGTTGATGATTAACAAAAAGGGGGAGAAAGATTTTGAGTTTATATATGCATATTTGAGTTTTTTCATATATTGAGTTTATGCATCTTATGTTTTCACAAAATGGGGAGAATGATTTTGAAAGTTTAAATAAAAAGGGGGAGAAGGTTTTTGGGAAAAGGATTTTGGATGTTTGCATGTTTCTCTCACCTTATTGATGCATACATATATGTGTTTAGTTTCATGTACTTCATTGAATGTCTTATTGTTTATTGCTATGCATGAGTTAAGGGGGAGCTTCTATGAAGCTTAACTTTAATCCATGCATATATAACTCCATGAGTTTGTCATCATCAAAAAGGCAAAGATTATTGGCCCAAAGATCCATCACTCTAGTTTTGATGATGATTAACTCATGTAGTTATAGTTTTAATGATCTTGTATTTAATTAGTTTCAGATTTGTGATCAAGATCTTAGTAGGTGTTTAGCTTCAACAAAGGATTTAAAGTCAAGTTTTGGAGCTAGCACATGGTGATTCAAGAGCTTGTGCATTAATACCACATCAAGTACTCAAGAGAAGTCTAACTCTTTGGATCAAGGTTTGGACCAAGTCAAAGAAGGAGAAGAAGATTTTCAAGTGAAGACCTTCAAGAGAAGAATTGAGTTTAGGTTTGTTTTTTAGTAAGATTGTATTTTTAGATAAAATGTAAAGGATAGATTAGTTGGTGGATTGCTCAAGTATCATATACACTCACACACAAGGTTTAGATGAGTTTTTTATAAAAGAGCTTTCATTTTGAAAAAATATCATTTTGGAAAAAATACTGTTTTCGTTTTTAAAGTTTTATATATATACATATGTTTTAACCAAAATAATTTTAGTGCCTATTGTCAAAAACATAGATATTCCATCATATATGTGTAGTGGATCATATCCATACACATTAAGTTTTAAAAGTGTTTATAATATCTTGTTTTTTTATTTGGAGAAGTTTTGAAAAATCAATTTGAAAAAATACAGTTTTTGTTTTAAGACAAAATTTCTAAGTTACAAAAATAGTTCAAAATGTGTGTAACATATTTTGATTTTTACTCAAACATGTTTGTATATCAAAGTATATTACTGAACTTATTTTTGTAGATTTTTAGAGATTTTATGGGATTTTATTGAAGGAAAAATGACAAACCTTTATTCCCTAAAAAATACTATTTTGGCCTTCTGCCGGTCGACTGCACGGTCGACCGTGCCAGGGGTCAGTCGACAAACGTGCACGGCCAGGGCCGGTCGATCGCACGGTCGACTGCCAGAGAGCTTCTGCTCTCTGGAAATGGCCCGGTCGACCGGCGGTCGACCGCTAGGCCATTGCCCAGAGGGCGGTCGACCGACCTTCCCAACGGTCGAAAAATCGACCGTTGGCGGTCGACCGGGCAGTCGACCGACAGCAGTGCAGGCTGCTGATTTGGACCCCAACAGCTAGTTTTTGTTAGCCTATAAAATGGGGCTTCCTTGGGCTGTTTTAGATAAGATTTTTGGAGAGTTTCAAAGCCTGTTTTTCCTATCTATTGTAGAGGTTTTCTCCACTTGTTTTAGTGCTAATACTTTCATATCAAAAGGAGAGTTTTCAAGAGTGTTTTGTAAAAGTAATTTCTTGTGTTTTCCACCATAAATTTCATCCTTGTTTTCTCACACATACTTGAGCTTTCCATTGATAAATCCATCCTATAAGAGAGTTATTGTGAGAGGATTTTAGGTGATTAAAGTACTGTGATCACCAAAGTTTTCATCTTTGTAGTTGAGGAGGCAGACTTGCGGGTTCGCGTTGTTTCGGGTTCTAGTGAGAACTCGGTGTAGAGGTGTGGCCTCGGCAAGCTTGCGTGCTTGCGTGTGATTGTTCTTGCGGGAACAAGAGAGGGACTAGAGAGTCCAAAGAAGTTCTAGTGTAAACTCACTTGTAGGTGTTGTGGCACCGAGTGATCAGGTGAGATCGATTTTTAGTGGAAATCCTTCATAGTGTTGAAGGCGGGGACATAGAGCAAGTGTGCTCGAACCTCGAAATAATTCTCTCGTGTTTGCGATTGTTCTCTCTATCTCTCACTTGTCTTTATATCTTTCTTATGCTTATTGCTCATATCTTTACTTGATTGATATATTTGTGCTTATATTGTTATATGCTTGGGGATTGTTTGCTCACACTTGTATTCAACCAAGAGAGCCGAAGCGGCACCTCAACTCTTATCTAGAGGAATCTTGAGGAGATAGTCCAGAGCCCTTCACGGGAAATTCGGCTACACTCTTAGGTTATACTTGGTGTGTTGTGCTTAAGATTTTTAGTTTGCATAAATAGTTTTAATTCCGCATTAATTGACCATTAGATTAGCTAGTCACCTATTCACCCCCCTCTAGGTGATTTCAGATGGGAATCTTCGAACGAAGCTCTCAGTGAAGCTGGATGAAGGTGTAAATTAGCTCCCTGTGGAGCTTCATAGCGAAGCTAGACAAGCTTAGCCTAATGTGAGGCTAAGTGTTGAGCTAACTCAGTATCTTAAACCTGTTTGGATCTCTTCAAGGATAACTTTGGCTTATTGTCTGCTTCATTGGATCAGTAAAATCTGAGTCGTTATCTTATCCCTGGTCATCAGCTTGTCTTCTACTTATCTTATGTAAATATCGATAAGTTAGGCATCGTTCAGACCGGTTGAAGATAAATGCGAGAATTCTGTCTTTTTAGAGTGTCAACAAGACCCCCTTCAAAGTTTTCGTAAATCTGCAATGGAATGGTTCGGATTTCAAAATATTTTGAACTACTTTGATTGATGATCAATGGTACTTGAATGTGAACGCCTCCTTGGTGGTTAAGTTCAACTTTGCCTTTAGCCCCGCTTTCGGGCTGGAATAGGTTCGCCGAGGAATTTGTAATAATCCGCTCCTGTGTACCTTTGCGCTTCTGGGTAGCTTCACCTTTGGTTTCCTGAAGTAGCTTTGCTTCAAACCGGGTTGGAATATGAGCATTAGCCTTGCGCTTGATGTGATAGAGCGACGTTCCGTTCCCGAGGCCAGCCGCTTTTGCGAGTTACGAGAGGAATTATTCTCTTTTTCAAGGTTTGAGTAACTTCTCGTGCATTTACGAGGGAGATCATTCTCTTTTTTGAAGTTTAATTAACTTCATTCATATTTACGAGAGGTACTATTCCCTTTCTCGAGGGTAAGCATTTAAAATGCTTTAACTTTGCCCGCGCTTCTTGTAGCACCCCGTACCCGGGATACGTACCCAGATACGAGTCCCAAAATTTTTTCGACCATATTTCTCAATTTTCTTCCTATATGTGTTTTTAAGTTATGATTACTTATATTTTTGAGTATCGGATCTGAATTCTCAGACCGAGAGTAAGCCCTGACCTGCACCGGGAACCCGATACCAGCCAGTAGCCCGATTTGACTTTCTGGTAGTCCAATTTGACTGATTTTAGTTTCAAAGACTATTTTCTAATATTTTAAAATTTTCATGATTTTCTGGAATTTTCTGAAATTTTTCTGCAAAATCTCCAAAACCGGTGTCGGTCGGCATCGCTGACCGATTCCTAGATTTTTAGTTTTCAAATGGGTTTAAATTTTTAGAAACAGCTTTCACAATACTTCTTAGAATTTCATTTTCTATCTAAATACATTTTTTGAGATTTTTCTAAATTTATCAAAATTTGACCGATTCTGGTATCGGCCGGTATCGCCGGAAGATTTCAGGATTTTTAATTTGAAAAATATATCGAATTTTATGAATCTGATTTCACCATGTATCTTAGAATAATATTTTCTATTTTTGAGAATTTTTCGGTGCGTTTCTGAAACAGTCAAATTTTCGCCTTATTTAAATAATAATATTTTTACCGGCGATTTCTTTTCTGGTTTTTCCCTCATCTACTCTCCTACTGTATACTACCAGAAATTATAACAAAAAAATAGATAATAATAAAAATTTTTAAACATTTTATTTTCTTTTTCTTATATTTTTCCAATTTTTTTCTTTTATTTCTTTTCATTTATTCACCTTGGTATTCCCCCCCCCCCAATTAGCGGCTTAATCCACACCGCTGTCGCCCACCGCCGCCCGACAGCCATAGGGCTGCCGCAGCCCTATCACCATACCCTAAACTATCAAATCCTTCCCCTCATCATCTATTAAACCACCAACATCTCCATTTCATTTCAAGGAAAATCCAAATCCAAAGAAATAACTTCATCTTCCTCCTCCAAACAAACCCACTCACGCACCACTACCACCGCCGCCTCCACCTTCACCACCACCGCCTCCGGCAACTCCTAAGCCACCCAATCAACTCCCCAACAACTCCTCTTCACACCACCATCCCCTTCCACCACCAACAACCTCCCATCACCACCAATTTCACCAAAACCCACCTCCATTACCACAACTTCATCTCCAAAAATTCAACATCACCACCACCAAATTCCCCACTCTAATCAACCCAACATCATCCCCTCCTCCTTCTCTAACTCCCCACAACTTCCAAACATCACCACAACCACCACAACCACCACCACCACCATCTTCCACCACCACCAAAACAACCACCACCATCAAAACACCCCAACATCCCCTCCCCTCCTCCTTGGGGCAGCGCGCGCGTGACCTGCTTCCCGCTGCCGCTGCCGCCGCCGCCGCCGGTGGCCGAACCCCCTCCCTCCTTCTTCTTTTTTCTTTTCTTTCTTTCTTTCTTCTTTTCTTTCTTTCTTTTTTTCATTCAAAACTCCAATCATTCCCTAAATAAAACACTTTTCCCTCCTTTCCAAAAATACCCTCTACCATTCCCTAAAATCACCTCCCTATATTTACAACTCTACCCCCTTCCATTTCTATTTCTAATTTCCTTTTAAAAACTCCCTATTTTCTCTCTCTTTTTCCTTCAACCTTCTCTCTCCTCTCTCTCTCCTCTCTCATTCCCTCTCTAATATTTTTATAAATATTTATAAATGTATATTTTATGTACGGGCTAGTGGGTTCTCGTGCGGGTCGCCGATTTTCTGGACTTTTGACCGGTATTTCACCCCGGTTTCAAGCGAGTGCTTATTATTAATTTAAAAATAATTACCCTTATATTTATAATATGATATTGACATGTGGATATTTTAAAATGCCTAATACTCGCTATGGTAATTTTTTGTACGTATTTGTCATGCTACATTTAATACCGATAATTGCCATACTATATTTAATACCGTTAATTGCCATGCTATAGTTAATACCGTTAATTGCCATGCTATAGTTAATATCGTTAATTGCCATGCTATATTTAATACCGTTAATTGTCATGCTATATTTGACACCATAATTGCCATGTTATAATCGACACCGATATTTGCCATGCTACACTTGACCCGTGATTTCCGACACTGGCACTCGGTATTTACACCGGTACTCAGTATTTACACCAGCACTTGGCATGTTACACTTGATACATGATATATGACACCAGTACTCAGTATTTACACCGGCACTCGGTACTTACACCAACCCTTACCATGCTGTATTTGACACCGATACTTTCCATGCTATATTTGACATATGATACCTGACATCGATACTTACCATGCTATATTTGACACTTGATATGTGACACCGGTATATGACATGCTATATTTACCACCTGATATATATAACACCTGATACCTAACACCTGACACCTGGCATCTGTATTACCTGGCATATTCATGATTATTATGTGACCAGACATCTGGCACTCCTGTATCTCCTGTACTCCTGTATCTCCTGAACTCCTGAACCCCCGAAAAAGGGTGACTCCCGATATTATACTCTTGTTAATTCCTGTAGTTGGAAGATCATGGTTATACTGTGTACACTTGTGAACATTATCTTTGAGCAATATATATAACAAAAATACTCAACTTACACTGGGTGGGGGAAACTGATGGAAACCGGTATGATGTCATATTTATAATGGTGATATTTCTGAAGTGTCGTGTGGGCGCGTAATGATAAGTCCCCGGAAGCAGTAGCCTGAATCTGAAGTGTCGTGTGGGGCGCGTAATGATAAGTCCCCGGAAGCAGTAGCCTGTACTCCTGAGCTAGTCCCGGGCAGAGACGGGACCCACTATAAATATGAGCCATCAGATTTATCAGTTTCCAAATAATAACTCGTCTTATTCATAAGTGGATGTATGTGTGCCGGTAGCACATACAATAGCATATGAATCGGATGAATAACATAAAACAACCAAACAGTAATAATGTTAGGAACGTGTGATATTTGGTCTCTCCTTTGTTCGGGTCCTGGTACTCACATATCAGACCCGGGTAAGTCCTACAGAGTGCGAACACTAGTAAGGACTATCGGTGATGTGAGACGCTGGTAGGGATGTGATTGAAATATCAAACGGTACTAACTATTATTATTGAATTAATTAAAATACAACACCTTTATATTCTCCAGTTATAGTATTATGTTCTGAGTTGACACCTTACCTTATGCATGTGATTTATGTGGTATATGATGATAACTCCATACACACTCTAGTCCTGTTACCCTGAGGGCAACTTAAGTTGTATGAATTCAGATGATGGTGACATCGGATATGTGGTATATAGATGAGGATTTCCTTGTTTGGATTATCCCCTCGATGTATCAACCCCATGAATCCATAATCTGAGCTTATACCACTAGTTTTGTTAATACTTATATTTATCGCGTATTTAGTGTAATTATCACATGTTTAATGTATTGGTCGCATGATTATGTAAACTTATGCTCTCTATACCGCTTTTCATGCATGTTTTTCCGATTTAGACTTATTGTTATACATGTACTTACTTGATCTTAGATTTACTGTCATTTTCCTTATATTACCTGTCATTTCCTGTACCTGCATGCCTGAACCACGTCACTTGATCATGTACACGTGTGCTTATTATGCACGCCATTTGGCTTTATAATATGTACTCGCTGGGGTTGCTAACAACCCTGGATTCTCATGTCCAGATTCCAGAATCTAGACCCTGGTGGCTTGGCTAGTAGCTGATCGGAGCGCACAGCGGATCCTCCTGTGGTGGTCCGAGTGTAGCAGAAGTTTGGGCGTCGTCATAGCTCTTCCTCCCAGCTTTTCTCCTGCTTAGCTCTCGAGGTCCCTCTAGTCGTGAGCATCTATCAGTTTTATTATGTATGCCCCTTCATGTACTATACTCTTGTATTTTCTAGTGATGTAATATTCCTGTAATATTGTATCACTTTCTGTGATAACCATGTACTTGCACTATTTCTGTTGGAATGTATGTTATCACTGTGCTTCCGTCTCTGATTCTTGCCTGTACTGATGCTTAGCGTATATACGTGGGGGTATTTTTGACCTGCGTATATACGTTGCAGTGGCGTCCCCGTACCCGCCAGATCGGGGCGTTACAGGTTGGTATCAGAGCCTAGGCTCTAACATCCTCAGTACAACTAGTTGGCAGATTAATGATGTATTAATCTGCAACTGGAGAGCATGAGTCTTGAATATACATTCCAAATGCAAGTACGTTGTTATCTATTCCTTCCTTGCAATCCTTTCCTTGGATCCTGAGACCCTTCTATCTTTCCCTTTAGCTTCTTCCCATCATCCCTTCAACCAACTCAGATATGGAAAGACGGAGAACCCGTAACGGTGCTGGCACTTCTCGCGACAGTTCTAATGGAGATGGCGATAATATGATGAGGGTACTGCATGGCGCGATGGAGAGCCAGCATCAGCAGACAGAGCTCCTGCGGCAAGCATTATTGACAGCACCTAGAGAGCAGAGGCCTGGTAATGTATCCGATTTCAGGAGACTGCAGCAGGCTACATTTTCGGGTACAGAGAAGCCGTTGGACGCCGAACAGTGGCTGATTGATACTACATATCTTCTGAAAGCAGCCCGGATCCCTGATCAGAACCAGGTGGAAGTGGTCAAGATACAGCTAAAGGATGTGGCCAGAACCTGGTGGTTGGCAGAAGAAGCAAGATTGGAGAGGCCTATTACTTGGGACCAGTTCTCTAAGAGTTTCTACGAGAGATTCTTCTCTAAGACGGCACAGAAGGAGATGGAGGATCAATTTATCAGATTGCAGCAGAGGGATCGAACTGTAGATGAGTATGCTGCAGAGTTCCTAAGACTGAGCCGGTTCGCGCCATACATGGGTGGCCAATGAGGAGATCCGAGCGAGGAGATTCCAGCAAGGCCTGAGGATACAGATCCAGATGTTTCTTATACCCCAGCAACTCAAGACGTATTCTCAGGTCCTTATCATCGCTCGTGAAGTAGAACAGGGATTGAAAAAGAAGCGTCAGGATGAGGTGCAGAGGAAGTCAGTAAAGAGATCCTTTCAGTTGAAGGGAGGTGAAGACTCAGTCGGACCCCTGGATACCCCACTAGCAGAGCAATTCCTCCAACCTCTCCCTCAGCAAATGAGATGTGGGTATTGTCGGAAGCTCGGGCACTACAAGCATGATTGCAGAATGGCAAATAAGGTATGCTTAGCATGTGGGTCTGATGGTCATATGATAGGGATTGTTCATTCAGATGGATGGGGAGTACTACCCCGATTCAGCCAACAGTGAGAAGGGACCCAGGACCAATCGGCAAGAGAGCTCCACTCCCTTCCCCGCAATATGTCTTCAATCAAGCACAGAGAAGGCCAAGAGGAAGATCAGATGGGAGAAAGTGGAAAGCATATCATTTGACCACCAAGGAAACTGAAATACCAGATGAAGGAGAACAGAGAGTGGTGCCCTATATTTGGAACGAGGACCCCTAGAGGTGATACCTGTGACCACTATCCTCATTATTATCATGTTTTGAGTTGGTAAATTTTTCATTATCATATCCATTCTATCATGATATTCCCATCAACCCTATTCTCTTCTATATTCATCCCCCTATAGAAATTTCGAGGACGAAATTTTTGTTAGGTGGGTAGATTGTAGCACCCCGTACCCGGGATACGTACCCAGATACGAGTCCCAAAATTTTTCGACCATATTTCTCAATTTTCTTCCTATATGTGTTTTTAAGTTGTGATTACTTATATTTTTGAGTATCGGATCTGAATTCTCAGACCGAGAGTAAGCCCTGACCCGGACCGGGAACCCGATACCAGCCAGTAGCCCGATTTGACTTTCTGGTAGTCCGATTTGGCTGATTTTAGTTTCAAAGAATATTTTCTAAAATTTTAAAATTTTCATGATTTTCTGAAATTTTCTGAAATTTTTCTGCAAAATCTCCAAAACGGTGTCGGTCGGCATCGCTGACCGATTCCTAAATTTTTAGTTTTCAAATGGGTTTGAATTTTTAGAAACAGCTTTCACAGTACTTCTTAGAATTTCATTTTCTATCTAAACATTTTTCTGAGATTTTTCTAAATTTATCAAAATTTGACCAATTCTGGTATCGGCCGGTATCGCCGGAAGATTTCAGGATTTTTAATTTGAAAACTCATCGAATTTTGTGAATCCGATTTCACCATGTATCTTAGAATAATATTTGCTATTTTTGAGAATTTTTTGGTGCGTTTCTGAAACAGTTAAATTTTCGCCTTATTTAAATAATATATTTTTACCGGCGATTTCTTTTCTGGTTTTTCCCTCCTCTACTCTCCTACTTTATACTACCAGAAATTATAACAAATAAAATAGATAATAATAAAAATTTTTAAACATTTTATTTTCTTTTTCTTATATTTTTCCAATTTTTTTCTTTTATTTCTTTTCATTTATTCACCTTGGTATTCCCCCCAATTAGCGGCTTAATCCACGCCGCTGTCGCCCACCGCCGCCCGACAGCCATAGGGCTGCCGCAGCCCTATCACCATACCCTAAACTATCAAATCCTCCCCCTCATCATCTATTAAACCACCAACATCTCCATTTCATTTCAAGGAAAATCCAAATCCAAAGAAATAACTTCATCTTCCTCCTCCAAACAAACCCACTCACGCACCACTACCACCGCCGCCTCCACCTTCACCACCACCGCCTCCGGCCACTCCTAAGCCACCCAATCAACTCCCCAACAACTCCTCTTCACACCACCATCCCCTTCCACCACCAACAACCTCCCATCACCACCAATTTCACCAAAACCCACCTCCATTACCACAACTTCATCTCCAAAAATTCAACATCACCACCACCAAATTCTCCACTCTAATCAACCCAACATCATCCCCTCCTCCTCCTCTAACTCCCCACAACTTCCAAACATCACCACAACCACCACAACCACCACCACCACCATCTTCCACCACCACCAAAACAACCACCACCATCAAAACACCCCAACATCCCTCCCCTCCTCCTTGGGGCAGCGCGCGCGACCTGCTCGGCGCCGCCGCCGCCGCCGCCAGGCCGGCCACCGCCGGCGGCCGAACCCCCTCCCTCCTTCTCTTTTCTTTTCTTTCTTTCTTTCTTCTTTTCTTTCTTTCTTTCTTTCATTCAAAACTCCAATCATTCCCTAAATAAAACACTTTTCCCTCCTTTCAAAAAATACCCTCTACCATTCCCTAAAATCACCTCCCTATATTTACAACTCTACCCCCTTCCATTTCTATTTCTAATTTCCTTTTAAAAAACTCCCTATTTTCTCTCTCTTTTTCCTACAACCTTCTCTCTCCTTTCTCTCTCTCCTCTCTCATTCCCTCTCTAATATTTTTATAAATATTTATAAATGTATATTTTATGTACGGGCTAGTGGGTTCTCGTGCGGGTCGCCGATTTTCTGGACTTTTGACCGGTATTTCACCCCGGTTTCAGGCGAGTGCTTATTATTAATTTAAAAATAATTACCCTTATATTTATAACATGATATTGACATGTGGATATTTTAAAATGCCTAATACTCGCTATGGTATTTTTTGTACGTATTTGTCATGCTACATTTAATACCGATAATTGTCATACTATATTTAATACCGTTAATTGCCATGCTATAGTTAATACCGTTAATTGCCATGCTATAGTTAATACCGTTAATTGTCATGCTATATTTGACACCAATAATTGCCATGCTATAATCGACACCGATATTTGCCATGCTACACTTGACCCGTGATTTCCGACACCGGCACTCGGTATTTACACCGATACTCAGTATTTACACCAGCACTTGGCATGTTACACTTGATACATGATATATGACACCAGTACTCAGTATTTACACCGGCACTCGGTACTTACACCAACCCTTACCATGCTATATTTGACACCGGTACTTTCCATGCTATATTTGACATATGATACCTGACATCGATACGTACCATGCTATATTTGACACTTGATATGTGACACCGGTATATGACATGCTATATTTACCACCTGATATATATAACACCTGATACCTGACACCTGGCATCTATATTACCTGGCATATTCATGATTATTATGTGACCAGACATCTGGCACTCATGTATCTCCTGTACTCCTGTACTCCTGTATCTCTTGAACTCCTGAACCCCTGAAAAGGGTGACTCCTGATATTATACTCTTGTTAATTCCTGTAGTTGGAAGATCATGGTTATACTGTGTACACTTGTGAACATTATCTTTGAGCAATATATATAACAAAAATACTCAACTTACACTGGGTGGGGGAAACTGATGAAAACCGGTATGATGTCATATTTATAATGGTGATATTTCTGAAGTGTCGTGTGGGGCGCGTAATGATAAGTCCCCGGAAGCAGTAGCCTGAATCTGAAGTGTCGTGTGGGGGCGCGTAATGATAAGTCCCCGGAAGCAGTAGCCTGTACTCCTGAGCTAGTCCCGGGCAGAAACGGACCCACTATAAATATGAGCCATCAGATTTATCAGTTTCCAAATAATAACTCGTCTTATTCATAAGTGGATGTATGTGTGCCGGTAGCACATACAAAAGCATATGAATCGGATGAATAACATAAAACAACCAAACAGTAATAATGTTAGGAACGTGTGATATTTGGTCTCTCCTTTGTTCGGGTCCTGGTACTTACATATCAGACCCGGGTAAGTCCTACAGAGTGCGAACTCTAGTAAGGACTATCGGTGATGTGAGACGCTGGTAGGGAGGTTATTGAAATATCAAACGGTACTGACTATTATTATTGGATTAATTAAATATAACACCTTTATATTCTCCAGTTATAGTATTATGTTCTGAGTTGACACCTTGCCTTATGACATATGATTTATGTGGTATATGATGATAACTCCATACACAGTCTAGTCCTGTTACCCAGAGGGCAACTTAAGTTGTATGAATTCAGATGATGGTGACATCGGATATGTGGTATATAGATGAGGATTTCCTTGTTTGGATTATCCCCTCGATGTATCAACCCCATGAATCCATAATCTGAGCTTATACCACTAGTTTTGTCAATACTTATATTTATCGCGTATTTAGTGTAATTATCACATGTTTAATGTATTGGTCGCATGATTATGTAAACTTATGCTCTCTATACCGCTTTTCATGCATGTTTTTTCGATTTAAACTTATTGTTATACATGTACTTACTTGATCTTAGATTTACTGTCATTTTTCTTATATTACCTGTCATTTTCTGTACCTGCATGCCTGAACCACGTCACTTGATCATGTACACGTGTGCTTATTATGCACGCCATTTGGCTTTATAATATGTACTCGCTGGGGTTGCTAATAACCCTGGATTCTCATGTCCAGATTCCAGAATCTAGACCCTGGTGGCTTGGCTAGTAGCTGATCGGAGCGTGCAGCGGATCCTCCTGTGGTGGTCCGAGTGTAGCAGAAGTTTGGGCGTCGTCATAGCTCTTCCTCCAGCTTTTCTCCTGCTTAGCTCTCGAGGTCCCTCTAGTCGTGAGCATCTATCAGTTTTATTATGTATGCCCCTTCATGAACTATACTCTTGTATTTTCTAGTGATGTAATATTCCTGTAATATTGTATCACTTTCTGTGATAGCCATGTACTTGCACTATTTCTGTTGGAATGTATGTTATCACTGTGCTTCCGTCTCTGATTCTTGCCTGTACTGATGCTTAGCGTATATACGTGGGGGTATTTCTAACCTGCGTATATACGTTGCAGTGGCGTCCCCGTACCCGCCAGATCGGGCGTTACACTTCTAGACTTGAAGTGGCAGTGGCATGACCAGGCCATAAGGCCTATAAATAGGGGGCTTGTAGTCCTTCTCAGAGAAACCTATTTTCCTCTTTCTGACTTCTCCTCATTGCCCATGCAGGGAGACTGAAGTCCTTGGAGTAGTGAGGATGCTCACTCTGGTCATTACCCAACCAAGGGTTGGTGAGTCTCGATCATTAGAGATTTTACCAGTGACTTTTAGAGAGTTTATCTCCCTTAATTATCTTAGCTTTAACAACTATCTTAGGGATTAATTCCCTTGGTCTCTGCATTTGGCTGACTTTCAGAGAAGTGTTTCAGCCTTATTTTCAAGCTCCCAATGAAGCTAGCATTCTTGCCTGATCAGGTAAAGGATCTTTCCACGCGAAGTTCCTGCCTTGATCTGTTAAATCTGCCATATAGGCGAGGTTAGGTGAGGGTTATAACTTGGCCTCTTCAAAGTTGAGCCAATCTTGCCATATAGGTGGGGTTAAGGCTGCGCCCTTCCGGGCCAGTCTAGTCTAGCCATATAGGTGATGCTAGGACTTAGTCCTTTTTGAGGTTTCTTGTAACGCCCCGATCCCACGGATACGGGGACGTCACTGCGACGTATATACGCAGGTCAGAAAGTGCCCCCACGTATATACGCTAAGCATTAAGTACAACAAGGATCAGAGTACAACAAAGCGTGGTATTCATTCATATGCCAACTTAAAAGTACAAATACAAAGCTATCACAGGATATGATAAAATATTACACATTACATATGTCTTTTATCACAACCAAGTCCAAAAGTACAATATACAATAAGGACACAAAAGGCTCACGAGTTAGATGAAGACCCCGTGAGTCAAAGAGAGAAGTTTGGCACAAAAGAACAGGAACTAGTCTGCCTGCTCACTAAGAAAAGCTTGATCCTCTGTGGATGGTTCCACTTCGATCCAAGCTTCGGAACCTGAACATACAAATCCAGGGGAGTCAGGACCTCCCAACAATGAACAGGCTACAGCCAAATGGCTAAGAGACAAGAATAGGAAGGTTAGAACACAAGTATAACGGGTATGAACAAGTAAAACATAATATCCATAAAACAGGAAATCCAGGTAAAGTTGATTACAAGCAAGATTGATTGTATACGCCTAAGTCACGGTCCCATGGGACTAGTACATCGAAGGAATAATCCAAACAAGGAAACCCTCATCTATATACTTTTGTCTCATGCCACCGAAATCCAAGCGTATAGAATCAGAATTTCAAATCACACGATAATCATAACAGGATTACATGACAAAAATAACAGAAGTACATAATAGGAATCATGACAGGGATCACTGTAGGAATCGTAACATAACAGGTATCTATTATTATTATTACTCGTCTGACCCATATATCTAGGTATGTGTTTTGGTATATATCCCAACACACATACATCCATATATAAGAAAGTCGAGGGTTGTTACCGGAAGTAGATGGAGAACTGATAGAGCTTCTTATAGTAGTTCCCATACACCTGGGACCAGCTTGAGGGCCCTAAGTCCCCCTAACACGAATCTCCTGTGGGCCCTGAGTCCCACTAACACGTACCGCCAATATTTTATTCCATCACTATAAGCAAGGTATCATTCCGGCATCCATCACTTCCTCCCATTCCCCATAAAAGTTGTCCTTTTTATGTTTATTAACATAATTATCAGATTACGGAAACGAGCAGGATCATAACTGGAATACATAACAAGAATCATAACTGGAGATCAGATACTACATTCCCGTTATCGTGATAATTATAAGAATCAAGTGTATCATGCTTGGTGTCAAGAGATAGCATGATAAGTGGTGATATACATCAAGTAACAAGTCACTAAGTACTATATACAAACACAAGAACCAAGCATAAGATCCAATATTCAGAAAAGAAATCAACTATAACAGACAGCCAAAGTTAGTCGACTAGGTGGAAGGAGTAGTCGACTAATAGTGGACTCAAGTCGACTAACAGTCTGGTCTAGTCGACTAAAACTGGGTTCCAGAGAGTTGGGTTTCTGATTCAGGAAAAGTTAGTCGACTATGGTGGAAAGGGCAGTCGACTAACAATGATCTATAGTCGACTAATAGTTAAGGTAAGTCGACTAACAGTGATTTCCAGAGAGTTGGGGTTTATTTTCAGGAAAAGTTAGTCGACTAATAATCAAGATAAGTCGACTAAAACTGTGTTTCAGAACAGGGGTCATTTCAAATAAGGATTTCAAGTCGACTAACTCCTAGGTCAAGTCGACTAATCGTGGTCTGAAAACAGGGTACAGAACAGAATTTGATGGTTGAATTTGAAGGCCAAAAGCATGATTTTGAAGGTACAAGTGTACATGAATTGTAAACACAAGTATACTAAAAAGTTTACAAGTCTTGGTGAGTAAAAATACTCACTTAGATCGGTTACTTGAAGCTTTACGAGTTTGGAAGGATCGCGGTCGACAATTATCACCAACTTGATCCTCAACGATATAGCGACAAAGAAAGCTACGATCCCAATTCCAAAGTAGTGGTTGAAGTGGAGATGACAATCCTTGGTGATATTTTGGAGTTGGTAGTTGAGGTTGAGATGAAAGAGAATTTGGTGAAGGCAATTCTTTGGTGAAAAGAAGTAAAAAGAAATAGAAATGAAAAGGAAAAGTTTATATAGGTTTTAGATTTTGTAAAGGAGGTGTAAATAAAGTAGAAGAGAGGGGGTTTTTGCAAATAGGAGAGGATGAGGTGTCCCTCTTTTGGCCACTTGGCCGGCCATGGAAGAGAGAGAGAAAGAGGGGCATTAATGTGGAAGTGTGTGGAAGTTGGAATTTTGGAAAGGATTGGAATTTTGGAAAAAAGGAAAAGCTCGTGGCTTGTGGAGGAAGGAAAGAAATAAAGGAAAGGAAAAAGAAAGAATTTAAAAAGGAGAAGATATTTTCTTTGGCTTGGAAAATGAAAATATTAAAAAGACAATTTCCCGGGTTTAAGTCGAAGATGCGGAAAACATTTCGGAAAATACCGAAATCGTCCCGAAATCAAGTATCTTGGAACGACTCGTAAAATTTACCAAAAATCAATAATAATATTTTAAGACTCATGGTGAAATTCGTTTGGAGAAATAATTTATAGTTTTAAAACTAAAAATCCCGGAATCAGTTAGCTACCGACTCCGTGGAATTTTCATAAAATCATAAAATTCCCAGAAAAAGTATTTAGGTAAGAAATGTGATTTTAAGAGAAAATGTCTAAAGGACCATCTAGAAATTCCAAGCTGTTTGCAAATTAAAAATCCGGGAATCGGTCAGCAGCACTGGTCGACACCGGTTTTGAAGATTTTCATTTTAATTCAGGAAAAATCCAGAAAATCATAGAAAATCTAATATATTGGAAATAATATTTGAAACTAAAATCGGTCAAATACAGAAAGTCAATTGAAAAATACGATCGAAAATCTGAATAGCAACTAAGTACGTATTCCGGAAGCGGGGTATTACATTTCTTCGGCCTAATTGCCTGGGGCGGAGCTAAGACTTAGCTTATACTAAACTGGTCTATTGTTGCCGTGCAAGCGAGGCTATCCTCTGCTTATCTGAAGCTTATCCTCAGGACAAAACAGGGCCGGATCTGGATAGCTTCGCCTGAAGAATAAAACTTTGACTTAGTATTTCATCCCTCCCCCTTTTTTATTGATGCTAACTTGTTTCTTGTTTGCATTACAGTGTACCATGCTCCCAATTCTTTCGTCCTGATGAAGGAGAATAAAAACTTGCCCCTTGATTATCAAATTGAAGCTTTAATTATAAGTAGGAGGAACCTACTGGAGCTGATGATGCCCATTACAAGAAGAGGCCGGCAGTCGCTTATCCGAGATGATCCACTTCAGGAAGGGGCTGGTAGTCGCTTATCCAAGATGATCCACTTCGGGAAGGCAGACGTCACCAGTAAGGTCTCGGATCCTTCCTTTACCAATTTTAATTAAGGAAGATCCAGCTTTCTGGTGGCAATCAATCCCTTGCCAATTTTGATCAAAAAAGATCCAACTCCTTGATGGTAAATTCTGCCATTAAGCGAAGGATTACAGCCTTGTGAAAGAGAAAGACCTTCCGTGTCCAGTTGGTCTCGTGGTCTTGGGACGGCTTATCATCCTGAAAGTAGATAGGACAACTTGTACGCCTTTGGAGCAAAGACCCTATTGTATGAAAGACAATCTTGATGTATTATCAATATATCTTCCCTTTTGAATTAATAAATTTTTACTATTTGCTCATTTACTTTGCTCCCCTTCTTCTCACTTTGAACTTTGAAATAAACTGAAATGGACTGGCTTAGGTGAGCCTTTTACTGAGGAAGGAAAGAGAAGCTTTTGGTGGAGCTAAACTTCTAGTGAAGTTAAGGATGGATTTCCAGCTAAGTTAGAAACGAGCTCTCAGCGGAGCTAGCGCAAAGTTTCCCGCGAAGCTGAAAATGAGCCTTCGGCGAAGCTAAAGCTCAGCTTTCGGCGAAGTTAACCAAGCGTCGTGCGAACTCGACGCTGAGCTCACAACAGAGCTAACCCTCGGCGGAGCCAAGGCAAAGCTTCTCGGAGAAGGCGCTTTAGGTGTCGTTTCAAATTAATTTGAAACGACCGTCTGCGCTCCTTTGAGGATGCGAAGCTAGACAATTTCATGTCTATAAAAGCCCAGTGGGTTGAAAGAGAGAATTACTTTCTCTTAAAACACTTCAGTTTTTTTTCAAAGATTAAATCTCTTCCTTCTTCTTCTCCTTTAGTCAGATTTTCAGAACTTTTCAGTTCTTCCATGGCCCCCAAACGACGCGCGAATAAAGAGGCAGCGAACTCTGCTACGGAGGCGCCGTCTCCTCCTCCAATCATCGAGCGGGCCATAACGGGTAGGGAGTTTTCCTTTTTCTAGAGATTTCCATCTCTTTTTGAAGCCGATTCCTGGCTAATCTTGGTGAATCGGATGATTCATCGTGATCCAGTAATCTCAGGGAGTCATACTCCTTTAATTTAACCTCGTCAAATTTTTAGGGGATTTAATTCCCTTTTGATTTCGCAACTTGGGATTTAGAAACCAATGGTTTATTCCCCAAGCTTTTATGTGAAGCTAGCCCTTAGGATGGTTCACGTCCTGTCAAATGATAGGATACGAAGCTAACTCTAGAAACATAGCTGGAAGAGGACTTTAAAGTTCTATGAACAATTTTAGGCACAAGTGCCTTTCCAGTGAAGTTAGCCCTTGGGGGCTTCTTTGCATTCTGTTTAGTGACAGAACGTGAAGCTAAGCTTCTGGAGCGAAGCAAATCACTTAGTGCACTCTGCCTTGGTGTAGGATGTGAAGCTGAGCCTCAGGGCGAAGCTAATGCCAAGCTAGCTTCGCTCTGAGAGCGAAGCTATACCTTGGCATTTTTTTTGTTTTAGCTTCTATTCTCTTTGGCTAATAGACTAATACACAGTTTCTCCTTTCTTGTTTTTTGTAGTCCATTACACTCTGGGTCCTTTGAACAGTCTTTTTGGGTCAGCTAGGGGCTTAGATGGTAATATCAGCCTATAATTCCAAAGGCAAGGCTCATTATTCAGTGAGTGGAACGCTCCTGGCCGAGACGCCCTGATCCACGCCGGGGATCAGTGTACCATGAGGAGTATCTTGACTATTGCTCCCTTGAGGATTGTGACTGAAAAATTTATCGGAAGCCTAGTTTCATGTTTGGGGATGCAGCGCCTGACACCGACCATCAGCTGCTGGCCGGGGAAGGGCAGTGGATCTTCAATCTGAATGGCGAGAAGTATTACCCCCCATCTAGCAAGCGTCATTTTCCGCTGTCTTTCTTCCAATGCGTGACAAGGCCTCAGAAAATGAAATGGCAGGTTACCCGGATCACTGACTCAGTCCATATGGGTATCTTGATAACTGTCTCCCCTGGCTATTCAAGGGTAGGTACCCCTCGCTGCATATCGGGTCTTTTCCCTGGGAACGTTCTCCAAGTCATTCCGGTGGGGGAAAATCCATCTATGACCAAACTTTTGGAAATCAATTTTTTAGAGTCCATGGAAACTATCCGACGACCGATTTTAGGACTTCAGGCTGGATTCATCCTTTGAAGGCGTAGTGGAGGGACTTGACCCTATACGTCTTGGCCTATTTTGAAGAGGATTTATGGAGGCTGGGACTTTATGAGGCTGTCAGAGCAACCTGCTATGGCATTCAGATGAGCGTAGCGAACTTCTATGTCATCTTTAAATTATACTGCCCTGCTACAGGACTTTCTTTGCCCCTGTAGACGAACTGGGCATGGCCTTGCATGAGATATGGGAAATCTCTTCTTTGCCACTTGGGTCTCTCCCTTATGAAGAATACTTCCCATGTGAGGCGGAATTGGCACTTCTGGAGAAACAGGAGCCCGCCCTGTTCGAGACTTACCGAGAATTGATGTGCCATTTTTACATCTGCTCGAGCATGCATGGGAACCATAAGGGAGATTCGAGCAGTTCAAAGAGCGGAGGGAATTATCTGTTCCCTAACCTGAAAGATGCTCCTGAAGCGGCTCACTGCGGAGTTGCGACGAGGACATCTTCTGGAGGATGAAAGAGCATTCCCAGGGAGATATTGTCTTGAAGAAGACGATGGTATCTATGAGAAGGGTGTCATCCTCTGGAGCTTCCATCATCAGGCCCGTTAACCAATGTCCCGGAAAGCACTTTTGACGGGTTTTTATCGGTTTGGTTGAATAGATGTGTGGTGCCATCTCCTTTTAGTGACGTCGTTCTTCCGACTGTCTTATTGTCGGTCATTCATCTAGTCCACGGTCGCTCTCTTGGACTTCTTCTGACGATGGTGTGCTGTACTCAGCGAGGCTTTCGTGCGTTGATGGAGGCTTCTGTAGACCACCGACAAACGAAGAGGGAAAGGGACGACCTTACCCCGCGACAGACCGAACCCCAGGATTGGATTGCCATATACCTACTTGATGGCATGGTTTGCTCTTCACTGTCCAGCTATCATTCTGGTTGGTGAAGAGCCTCCAGAGGGTGTTCGAATTACGCTTCTCCGCTGATTTGAGGGATCTTTATGGTCACGGACTTATGTGGCTGCACTCTGCAAGCTGCTATGCTGGTACGACGTCTATAGTCTCTTCCGGTGCTTCCCCTACATTCGTGATGCGGGCTATGGCGAGGAATTCAAGGAAGTGGGAGATGGGAAGACGTCGCTGAGCCGGGGGATCTTGAATGGCTGGTTAGCATCCAGCCATCTCATCTGGTGTACAGGAGAGGGAATACCTGCTATTTGGAGCCGTATGTCCCCAGTCAATTTGTTCATCAGTTCGGGTATGACCAACTCTATGTTGGTAATCCGAACACTTGCCTAGCCTTCATGGGGAGCCTCATCGATGGTGCTCTCGCCTGGCGGTTCTTCATTGCTGGCTGTACTGAGGCATGCTTGTGCATGCCGTTGAGGACCCCAAACTTACTGATGACTTTGGGGTTCTGTCAAAGGTATAGAAATTCAAACTCTGCACCTACTAGACTTTCTATTAACTCTTTTGACGTGAAGTTGATCTCCCAGTGACAGAAGCAGAAAGTCACCAAGAAGGGTGAGGGCAAAAGGGTCCGGGTGCCACGCCTCCTGGAGTTCGTCGCCACTGCCGATAGTGAAGCTTCGGACGCAGAAAAGTCCCCGCTTTGAAAGAGTCACAGGCGTTGAGGTTCTACTAGATGCTCCGGTGGGGTAGGCACAGCCCCCATGGAGGAAGTAAAAGTGCAGGTGGAGGAGGAGGAAGAAGAATATCCTGATGTCCACTTCAAACGGAAGCGCAAGGTGGATCTCGCAGGAAGAGGATAGTAAAGAAATCTCGTCGCTATACTCCAACCGTTATTGCAGAGGGTGAATCAGCTGCAGTCCCTCCTCCTCCCCGTTAGTTATTAAACTAACAGCACAAAAACAGTCAACCGATAAGGTTGTTCCTGGTTTGGGTAAATACATATGTCCCCCCTTTTTTATTTCTTCCTTTCACGCAGTTACTTGTTCAATTTGTGACTCAGAAACTGAGGTCGCAGGAGAACAACAGGGTTATTATGATTCTCTGTTCACTTATAAGGAAGGTGACGAGGCTAGCTACTTCGTCATCTCAGAAGATTCTGGAGGTGATGCGGGTGACGTCGGTTCTTCTGGTGCTGGGACCTCGAAAGAAAGTCTAATAGCTTCGAGTTCTATAGGATGGACTACAGAGGCCTCGGCGAACGAAGGCGCGTCGGACATTCCGGTTATGGAAGTCGTTAGGACGGATGAAGTTCTTCCTGAGGTCGCTTCTGGAGCCTCTCCCACTATTGCTAAGGTTTTGTAAGTACACCTAGAGGGGGCATGAATAGGTGTACGGCTAATCTAATGAACAAAATGCGAAAATTAAAACTTAAGTGGCAACACACATAATGTAACCAACGAGTGTAGCCGAATTCCCGGTGAAGGGTTCTGGACTAACTCCTCTTAATTCCTCTGAATAAGAATTGAGGTGCTATATGAAGCTCTCGTGGTTAAACACAAGTGTGGCACACACAAACAAGCCAAGCATATAATATATGAATGAGCAATATGAAATGATGCAAGGCACAATGTAAGAGAGAGAGAGAGTAAGAGTCAATGATCAAACGCAAACACCGAGATATGTTTCGAGGTTCGAGCACACAGCTCTACGTCCCCACCTTCACACAAAAGGATTTCCACTAACTTGTCCACACAGGACTCCCACACAGGGAACCTCCACTGAGGATTTGGGCAATACAACTGGGAGTACACAACTCCTCTCTCAATTACAAACACAACATCTACACTTAGACGCTACGCACAAAGCCAACAAAATCAACCTCACAAATGAGGGATAGGCACAAAGCCACTAACAATACAATCCACCTCTTCACTAAGAGGGATACTAACAAAACCTCCACTATCAACCTCTCACTAGAGGGATACCCACAATCACCTCTCACTAGAGGGATAACACAAATCAAGGAGGTTTATAACTTGGTGGTTTCTACAACTACAAACCAATTTTCCCATAAAATAAAGATCTTATAGATAGGATAGCAAGATAGCTCAAGTGTGAATAACAAAGAGTTTGGAAATCAAAAACTCAAAGAAAAACTATTGGAAAAGCAACTAGAATAAAATTAAAATGAAGATCAAAAACCAATCCCAAAGATTTTTCTTTTTCTTGAATATTCCAACACTTTTAAAACAAAATAAAGATAGATCTTTTGGCTCTAAAACTCTATTGAAAACTTGTGTATAAACACTAGGAAGAATGAAAATTTTAGCTCTTGGAAAACTTAACAAAAACCAACCTCAAATGGGGTATAAATAGGCCCCAAATAGAATCTGCCCGTTGGCAGGCAGAAAGGTCAAATTGACCTTCCGGTCGACCGGCGGTCGACCGGCCAACGGTCAAAAAAGTGACCGTTGAGCCTGCCGGTCGACCGCCTGGTCAACCGCACCAATTCCAGAGAGCAGTTGCTCTCTGGCCGGTCGACCGCTCGGTCGACCGTGCCAAGCCTCACGGTCGACCGTCCCCACCCGAGAGTGGGCACTTTCAGTCGGTCGACCGCTCGGTCAACCGGCCTAAGTGGCTGGTCAGTGTGCACGTTCTTGTGCACGTCGGTCGACCGATCCGGTCAACTGACTCTGGGTCCGGTCGACCGGCGCGGTCGATCGCCAGAGCCTCGTAGGGCATTTTCAGAACTTTAAAACTGATTTTTATTATCCAATTAAATCCCATAAAATCTCTAAAAATTCACAAAAATAAGTTCTTATATTCTCTTTGAAATACAAACTTATTTGAGTAAAAATCAAACTAAGTTACAAACATTTTGAACTCTTTTTGTATTATGGAAATTTTACCGAAAACCAAATTTCTTATTTTTCAAAACTAGGATTTTTGAAATGGAAATTTGTTTTGTCTAAAACTCATCCAAATACAAAAACATGATATAGAAACAACATTTAAGCATGTAGTATATGGATAGAATCTAATATACATGAAACATATATACATACATACATACATACATACATACATACATACATACATACATACATACATATATATATATATATATATATATATATATATATATATCTATATATCACTGTTTTTGACTATAAATCCAAAAATAAGTTTTGTTAAAATATCAAAACTCCAAACTCATGAAATAGACTATCAAACTAAGTTTGTTTAAATAGTTGAAGCATACATGTATATAGATCAAATCTAATATACATTAAATCATGTAAACTTGTGATTCTATCTATTCATGAAAACCAAGATCGGTTAAACCAAAAACTGAAAATTAAAACATGAAACGTGTGTGTATTGTGAACTTGAGTATATCACACTATCTAATCTTTAACAATGGATCTAAACAACTATAAACTAAACACTGTACCGAAGGCTTCTTATATAGCTCCGTCTCTAAGCCGACTCGATCCAAACGTGATCCACCAAGATAGACTCCAACCGAGTGCTAGATATGAACTTTGACGCTCGGGCTCTTGAATCACCATGTGAAAGCTCCAAAACACCTTTGTTGAAGGTAATCACCTACTAATATCTTGGTTAAGTATCTGAAACTAAATATCACAAGATTATTAGTAAACTATAACTACATGAGTTAATCATCATCAAAACTAGAGTGGAAGACCTCTGGGCCAATAGTCTCCCCCTTTTTGATGATGACAAAACTTATGGAGTTATATATGCATGGATTAAATTTAAGCTTCAAAGAAGCTCCCCCTTAACTCATGCATAGCAATAAACAATACATATATGCAATGAATGCTAAACATTAATATGCATCAATATGCATAAAATAATGAAATGAACATGCTCTTGATACCAAACTTTTTAAATAAATTCCTTTTCCTTTTTAAAATAAACATGTTCTCAATAATTGCTTTTGATACCAATAAAAATTTCAGTGTGAAAATTTTATCAATAAAAGCAACATAAAAACTCTTGATACCAATCAATAAAAATTTTAATCAATAAAAATTCTTGATACCAATTGGAAGATAATCAATAAAAGCTTTTGATACCAACAATAAAAAATATCAATATGAAATTGACTTTGATATAAACTTACAAATAAACAATAAACATGCATCAATCAAAATAAATAATAAACATGCATCAAACAATAAATATGCATATAAACTCAAATACTTCTCCCTCTTTTTGTCAATCAGCAACAAAGGGGTCAAAGAAAATAATAAAGCAATGTTCTCCCCCTTTTTGTCTTAAACAAAAAGAATACCAATAAGGGGTGAAATCAAAACAAAATATTATGATACCAATTGAAAAAAAATATATCAATTGAGTGCATCATGATATCAATTTACAATAAATAAAATAAAACATACCAATTGAAGGTACATAAAATAAGTGTTTTTTAATATAAATTTAAATACCAATTGATACCAATTGAAAGTAAATACCAATTTAAATACCAATTGTAAGTAAATGAATCATTTTGAACATAAAGTGTGGGTAAAATAACAAAACCAATTGAAAGATGAAATATGAATTTTCTTCCCCTTTCTGAAATACCAAATAAAATGATGCATAAGCTTGTATATGATACCAATTGAAGCATAATCAATTGAAATATAATAGTCATTTAAGAAATCAAGCTTAGCATAACTAAAATTTGTGCTCAAGGATATAGAGATATAGTAAACACAAATAAAGCAATATATATGTATGAAAAATTAAATACCAATCGAAATTGATACTATTTGAAGTGAAAGCATACATATATAAAAACATATATGAGTATACAAAAAGGAATGTCAATAGTGATACCAATTGAAAAGATCCAATGATACCAATTGAAAACATAATAAGATCAAGTATATAACTCATATTTCCTACCACTCATTTCATGTACATGTTTTAAAAGATTTTTAATATTACGCATACAATACATGGTCGCCCAACCAACCGCCCTTAAATGGAAAGGGTTTTCAAAAATAGGTATGAAAATAGTTTAGCATAATTAAAAACTCTTCCAAATGAAGAATACGAACTAGTTATAAGAAAAATTTGTAAATTAGAATGAAATCCTTCAAGCAAGGAATAAAGCAAAATTATATTTCATGAAAAACATGTAAATCACATGATCACCAAACACTCAAAATCTATATAGCATAAATTGTATTCATGAAAACAAATCATGAGAAAACAATAAATAAAGTGAATGTATAAGAATTATATGAAACATATCATCATGAAAATATGCAATTAAGCTTAATATGTAAATCATCAATACTAAAAACCTTCAAGGTATATGTATGTCATGTACAAACTAAAGTATACATACATATCCAAACATAACGAGTCCACAAAAGTATATGCATGAAGGCAAGTGGCTCAAGGATGTATATGTGTAGCTAATAGTTTAGACAAAATAGACATATACATAAAATTTAAACATAAACATGAAAAACATACATAAAATGGGAATACAAGTTAAAATATAAGAGTCATCAAAACTAGACTATACTAGTACATCTAATGAGTACAAATGAACGTTCAAGCACAAACATGTAATAATCTATTTGTGGCTCAGTAGTTGTACAAGTATATATCTAAGTTTAATGAAAACTAACATCTAAACATGTAATCAAAACATGAAGCATAGAAATCAAAACTAACAACTCATAAACATACATATGATCATTATGTACATGCACATGCATAGATGTAAAACATACACATTAGTTAAAACAAATGTGAGAACACAAAGATATAAATTCATATTAAACATGGGCGTCTCAAATAACTAAACATGTATATCACTAATCTAAATATCATGACATATGACATATTAATCATGAAATATCAAGACATGCTAAAAATGAATGATCTAAAATCTTACAAATATAAATAAGGAGTAAGAGATAGTTACCAAAACCGATAGGGCAACTCTCTATGTCTCCAAAACAAGATGGTCCTCCCACCAAACTTTCCTTGAAAGTGATGCATCCAAATAGTCCTCATAAAGCTCGGAACGCATCCACTTCAAGGCACCATCACTCTCACGTCATGCGAGAGGCCACACCTACATCAAATATAATAGGGGTGGTCTTTGGTACCCACATTCTTTTGGGTCCATGGGGATTAGCACTTTTTCTAACCCAAACAAATTTAGTTGTTAAATTTACATCATGTAACTTATCATAGCAAAATTTAGTAAGGTGGCCCTTACGTCCACAATGTGTACAAGTGTACACATGAGCATACATAGTGTTATGTACATGAACGTGCGAAGCATGTGTATGCCGTGGTTTGTGTGCATGCATAGGAGGAACTTGTTTCTTCGAAACATAGATTCCAAACGTGAGTGGTTCAAAGCACAATGGCTCAAAGTGGAGCCCAAACAATCAACACCTTTCTTAAGCATAGATATATCATTTTCAATAAAGGAAGAAGAGGTGCATGCAATAGGTGAGCTAGAAGGTGAAGTTACACTAGCATGGCAAACATGTGTAGACAAATCATTTTGTAAAGAAATATTCTTTTTAGAAACCATTTCCAATTCCTTTGAAATAGAAGCAATTTTGTTTTTCAAAGATTCATTCTCTTTTAAAACAAAATCACGCTTTGAAGTTAAAAACTCATTTTTCTTCAAAACATTTTCACAATCATTTTTATTTTTCAAAATCTTATTTTCATTTAAAACAAGTTCAAGTTGGGTTTTCAAAGAGTCACACTCATTTGAAATTTCAACCTTTTCTTGTAAAGCCAATTCAAGTTTTAAAAACAAATCCTTATTTTCTTTGATAACTTACAAGTTTTCTTTTTCAAAACTTTATATTTTTTAAGGAGGTTCTCACAAACAATAGATAACTCTTCATTTAATGCATCGGCATCCATACTATCAAGATCATCAAATGAAGAGGTAGCACTATCTAGTTGAGTGCCCGAAAGTACCTCAAGGGAGTCATTCCCTTGGACCATGTAGCATCGTTGTTCGGATTCATCCTCACTAGATTCCTTCTCCATTATATTGGGCGTTTGAAGTTCGGAGGAGGTCAACGTGTTCCACACTGCAAAGGCGGAATCACAGTTAGAAACTAAGCACAAATATTTTTTATTAAGCGTGCTTCTAAGTGCCTCAAGGGCTTGTGCATTGGCCTCTATATGCTTGCTATTACCAAGATAGGATTTCTTGGTAGCGGCAAGAAAAACATCCAAGCCTAGGATTTTTAGATACATGGACATCCTAAATTTTCACATGTCAATGTTGGAGACATCAAACATGAGAGGAGACAAGCAATCCATGAGTGTGTGTAAACAATATACGTGTGCAAATGCAAATAATAGATTAGCAAACCAAGATCACACTCCTAGGTGGTTAAACCTAATATCAGGAGCGTAGGCTCTGATACCAACTGCAAGTACACCTAGAGGGGGGTGAATAGGTGTACGGCTAATCTAATGAACAAAGTGCGAAAATTAAAACTTAAATGGCAACACACTTAATGTAACCAACGAGTGTAGCCGAATTCCCAGTGAAGGGCTCTGGACTAACTCCTCTTGATTCCTCTGAATAAGAGTTGAGGTGCTATATGAAGCTCTCGTGGTTAAACACAAGTGAGGCACACACAAACAAGCCAAGTATATAATATATGAATGAGCAATATGAAATGATGCAAGGCACAATGTAAAAGAGAGAGTAAGAGTCAATGGATCAAACGCAAACACCGAGATATGTTTCGAGGTTCGAGCACACAGCTCTACGTCCCCGCCTTCATACAGAAGGATTTCCACTAACTTGTCCACACAGGACTCTCACACAAGGACCTCCACTGAGTATTTGGGGCAATACAACCGGGAGTACACAACTCCTCTCTTAATTACAAACACAACCTCTACACTTAGAGGCTAGGCACAAAGCCAACAAAATCAACCTCACAAATGAGGGATAGCCACTAACAACACAATCCACCTCTTCACTAAGAGGGATACCAACACAACCTCCACTATCAACCTCTCACTAAAGGGATACCCACAATCACCTCTTACTAGAGGGATAACACAAATCAAGAAGGGTTTACAACTTGGTGGTTTCCACAACCACAAACCAATTTTTTCACAAAATAAAGATCCTATAGATAGGATAGCAAGAGAGCTCAAGTGTGGAAAACAAAGAGTTTGAAAATCAAAAACTCAAAGAAAAACTATTGGGAAAGCAACTAGAATAAGATTAAAATGAAGATCAAAAATCAATCCCAAAGATTTTTCTTTTTCTTGAATTTTCCAACCCTTTTAAAACAAAATAAAGATAGATCTTTTTGCTCTAAAACTCTTTTGAAAACTTGTGTATAAACACTAGGAAGAATGAAAATTTTAGCTCTTGGAAAACTTAACAAAAACCAATCTCAAATGGGGTATAAATAGGCCCCAAACAGAATCTGCCCGTCGGCAGGCAGAAAGGTCAAAATTAACCGGCCGGTCGACCGGCCAACGGTCAAAAAAGTGACTGTTGAGCCTGCCGGTCAAGCGCCCGATCGATCGCGCCAATTCCAGAGAGCATTTGCTCTCTGGCCGGTCGACCGCTTGGTCGACCGTGCCAAGCCTCACGGTCGACCGTCCGGTCGACCGCCCCCACCCGAAAGTGAGGCACTTTCAGTCGGTCGACCGCTTGGTCGACCGGCCTAAGTGGCTGGTCAGTGTGCATGTTCTTGTGCACGTCGATCAACCGATCCGGTCAACCGACCCTGGTCCGGTCAACCGGCTCGGTCGACCGCCAGAGCCTGGCAGGGCATTTTTAGAACTTTAAAACTGGGTTTTTAAATCTAATTAAATCTCATAAAATCTCTAAAAATTCACAAAAATATGTTCTTATATTCTCTTTGAAATACAAACTTGTTTGAGTAAAAATCAAACCAAGTTACAAATATTTTGAACTCTTTTTGTGTTATGAAAATTTTACCGAAAATCAAATTTCGTATTTTCCAAAACTAGGATTTTTGAAATGGAAAATCGTTTTGTCCAAAACTCATCCAAATACAAAAACATGATATAGAAATAACATTTAAGCATGTAGTATATGGATAGAATCCAATATACATGAAACATATATATATATATATATATATATATATATATATATATATATATATATCACTGTTTTTGACTATAAATCCAAAAATAAGTTTTGTTAAAATACCAAAACTCCAAACTCATGAAATAGACTATCAAACTAAGTTTGTTTAAATAGTTGAAGCATACATGTATATAGAACAAATCTAATATACATTAAACCATGTAAACTTGTTGATTCTATCTATTCATGAAAACCAAGATTGGTTAAACCAAAACCGAAAATCAAAACATGAAACGTGTGTGTGTTGTGAACTTGAGCATATCACACTATCTAATCTTTAACAATGGATCTAAATAACTATAAACTAAATACTGTACCGAAGTCTTCTTGTAGAGCTCCGTCTCCAAGTCGACTCGATCCAAACGTGATCCACCGAGCTAGACTCCAACTGAGTGATAGATATGAACTTTGACGCTCGGCTCTTGAATCACCATGTGAAAGCTCCAAAACACCTTTGTTGAGGGTAATCACCTGCTAATATCTTAGTTAAGTATCTAAAACTAAACTTCACAAGATTATTAGTAAATTATAACTACATGAGTTAATCATCATCAAAACTAGAGTGGAAGGCCTCTGGGCCAACAGGTTTCTCCCATGGAGCCCGCTGGACTTAGTGTTGCCGCTGTTGCTGAGGCGGCTAAGATGATGTCATCTCTTGGTAATACCTCGACCATTCGTGAGCAATCTTTCTTTGATATTATTATATCTTGTTTCAATAAAGTACCTTTTTTGCAGGAGTTCTACCGTTGGATACAACGACTTTGAGGGAACCACCGAGTCTTCCTGGGGACTTCAGGGAAGAGACAAGCACTATAGCTGTGCGGATGCTACAGAGTTGGATGCCTTATATCACAACTTGCCTTCATACCAGCCTGAACCTAGTGTAGATTCTAGGATGGCGAGAAGACGGTGGTTGTGGAGCCAATCACGCCTCCTGTTAAATCGGTGGATGATATAGTGGTGGTTTCTCTGACGCCACCAATTTTGGCAACCACTGGGCTAAAGATAATCACCAGCCCTACATCTCCAACGCTGGTTATTGAGCCAGTTCTTCGTGAAGTAGTCACCAGCCCTACTTCCATCATGGCCAGTGTATTAGTTTCAATGAAGGCTCCTTCTCGATCACCGGCGATCTTTCATCCTTCTCCCGCTAGTGCTTCTGTCACTTCCTCCACTGTTATGACCGTAAAGCCAGTGAAAGCTTTGTCTTCGAGGACTACTCACTCACCAGGAGTAGTTGAAGCCGAGCAAGAATCTGTGGTTGAGATGGTTGACAGCTTCTATAAAAGCCTAAAGCGATCTGTTGCTTTGGTCTTAAGGGCTCAACTACCTCATTTTCTGCTCTGAAGTTGGTTCTTTCTCAAAATATTGAAAGCATTCGAGACTTCAGAGGGGATGACCAAGCTGCCGCATTAGAGCTTCTAGTGGAGAGGCTTGAGAAGGACGTGAGCGCGTGGCGCCACCTTAGCAATTCAGACCTGAACTCCTCAGTTAATGAAGAGCTCAAACGCCTTACCGCTCAAATACGTGAAGCTCATCTTGCAGCTCAAGAAGCGGCCAAAGCTATATCTTCAGATTTAAAATCTTTGGAAACAATGAAAGTAAAAATTGGATATGTGATTGACGTTTTCAATAACGCTTTTCTTGATGCTGAGGATAAGATTGAGAAGGCCAAGGAGATTATCAAGAGAGCCAATCTTCTTTTGTTCAAGGCTGAACCGGTAAGTTTTGAGGAGATCATTCGGCTGGAGCAGCTCAAAACCCAAAATAATGAAGTCCTGCAATGGGAGCTAACACAGAGGGCAACTCTAGCTGAAATTCAGGCTCGTCTGTCCTAGACAGCGAACTTTAATGAGGCCGAGTTGAGATTGCATGCATTCATCAGAGCTGCTGAGGAGAGGAAGAATAGGCTGGCCATCCTTGAAGAACGGATCAAGTCTTACGAAGTACCCTCATAGCTTGTAATCCATGTATCCCCCTTTTTGAATCAATAAAAAGTAATTTTATTTGACTCCTCTGTTGTATTTCTAACATGTTTTATCTTTTGAGTTTGCAATACTTACTTTCAAGTTGTATTACAACCCTCAAAAAAGAAAGAAAATAACGGTATAACTAAACTATTCAGAGGTGATGAACTGATAGAATTAGTTAATAAATAAATTTGAGAAATGACTCGACTCAAATCATGTTGAGATGGGAATGAAAAAGAGTGAACTTGACGATCTTTACTATTCAGTAGGTTAATATTAACGTAACAGATTAAAGGCCATTGGATATATGAATAGGTTGTGATGAATTAGGCATCACAACCAGTGATAGTTCCTACTGAACTAAGATAAATGAAGCCTAGGATTTGCCAGTTGAAGGTGACAAACTAGACATGATTGGTCACAATTTTGTCATTCAGAGGTGATGATCTGGACATGATGACAAAATGGAGGTGAAGCCAATTTTAGGGCCCGTCTATTCAGAGGTGATAAACTAGACACGATAGACTAAGACACACTAAACTTTGAATCCGCTGCCAGAGGTAGTCATATTAATTTGGCAGTTAGTCCACAAGGGACTGCAGAGTTAGGTTGAATCTGAACTCCCATTGGTTCAGAGGTGGTTGACTGGATATAACCAACTGAGGGGTCTCAAGGTTGCAATCCGTTATTTAGAGGTTTAATGTTAACATGACAGAAAGAACTCCCGGCCTTGATAAAGGAAAGGAGAACAAAGTCATGGACTCATCTGTTGACAGTTAGAGTACCATGAAAGAAAGAGATCTAGGTATCCGTCAGTTCAGGGATAATTTAGACATAACGATTAGGAGTTACTAGACTCAAACCCTATCGTTTAGAGGTGGCGAACTGGACATGACGACAAAGATATAGTCCCCACTGGACTAGAAGATGAGACTTGATTATCTGTCAGTTAACATAGACATAACCAATTGAGAAATCACCAAGCTCAGGATTTTTACTGTTCAGAGGTGGTTGATTGGACGTGACGGTAAAAATAAATAATCCTATTGGGGAAATAAGACTTGATCAAAAACTCCGTGAGAAAATTGATATCTCCTTTGGATTTTATTTGGAAGAAATTGTCAGAGATATATTGTTAATGTGACAACCAAGAGAGTTCATTGGGGTCTGAAAGGGAAATAATGGACCTTGAAGAGAGTCTACTAGAAACTCACTGGGGATTTAAGAAATATGAATCTCATAAAAGATTACATGTCAAAGAACTCCCTAGGGATTTAGAACTAGATTTATAAAACAGCCTGTCAGAGGTGTAATGTTAACGTGACAAGGATTTAGTTACTGTTAGAGGTGTTTGAACATAACAACAATTTTGAGTGAACCTGTCATTCTATTGAAGAGAATGATAAGTGGAGTTTAATTTGCTGGCAATGTTGACCAGATTCGCAGGGATGTTGGTTTTATTCGCCGGTTAATATGTTAGAGTCTTCCTATCAGAGGTTTAATGTTAACATGATAGGTTTGACTCGTCATTTTGTCAGGGAAATGAATATCTTCTTATGTAGTCCCACCGTTCCATGGACGGGAATTGGTAAGTGATTTTGGAGAGGAATCAAATGGGAACAGGTCCCTTAGGATTTTTAGCAAACCTTCAGCTGTCAACGGATTTGTTATGCCTTTACCAACTACCGTTTGAGTTGGGCTAGCCATGCTATTCCCCTCAACATGATGAGTTGTCGTTGACTTATGTTGGGCTTAAGAGCCAACATTTTCCTCTATCCTTGGCCGTTAAAAGCGTTGGATCATTTTGTTACTTTGAGTAACGTAATGCTTCCCCTAGGTTTTCACTCCATAGGTGAGCTGGGGATTAAAGGAATGGACACGAATTCTATGAGATTTTTATCTATAGATATCCTTCCTCGTGAAGTCTCTGTTGATCTTTATCTTGTCGCTATGTTGGAAAGGTTCATGTTTTGATATGAGCGTGGAAACAGTGGAAAGGGTGCATCACGAACCTTCTTCAATGAGTTTGGTTTGATAAGCCAGCAGGTAAACTCATTTGATTGGTCGGACCTTTTGTCGTAGGGTCGAGCTTCGATCGATCGAACAGGAGCAGAGAGGTAAGCCACCACTGTATATAGAAAAGTCAGGCTAAATAAATCATCTTTCTGATTGCAAAGAAGAATGCCTGAAACTGTTGCTTAGGCATGCTTGACTTCAAAATATGACGTATTATTTTACGTTACAGATAGGTACATATTTATATACTAGAGAAGAGTGACAAGGCTAAAACAATTTTACGCATGTTTCTTCTTCAATGTCACCAGTGTTCGATCGGCCAGACTAGTCGACAATGAATTAGAGAAGAGTGATAAGGCTAAAACCAAAGTTCATAACCTTGGTTTCTTCTTTAATGCAACTAGTGTTCGGCCGGCTCGACACTGATTTATGGCAACATGATCCATTAGAGAAAGAAAGGAGCGCTCTTTCCAAATATCTTTGATCTGAAGGTCCTGATCAGAGGTGTAATGTTAATCTTATCACAAGAAGGATCCTATCAAGGATAATATTTCTTCAAGAACCTATCGTTGATCGGCATCATGAGCATGTCACCGTCTGGGGTCATAAGGCGATATGCTCCATTTGAGTAGACTGTTCTATCACGAACGGTCCTTCCCATTTCGGTTGAAATTTGCCTTTGATTTTATGTGTCATGATCATTGGTCATCTGACGGCTAAAATCAAATCTCCTTTTTAGAAAACCCTTTGCTTAACCTGAAGGCCTTCGAGATTCGAGCTTGATGCAACTCAATGTGTTGTTGAGCTTGTAGTCGCTTCTCATCTAGGGCTTCAAGTTCTTGAAGACTTAACCGATCATATCCTCCTTTGTTATTTTGGTCATTAAGGTGACTCGTAATGATGGCATCTGGATTTCTAACGGTATGACTGCTTCGCACCCGTATACCAGAGAAAAAAGCGCATTGCCTGTCGAGGTCCGAACTGTGGTTCGGTAGGCCCAAATGCATTCACGAGCTTCTCATTCTAGTCCCGCTTATTTGGTGAAACGAACTTTTTAAGTAGCTTGATAATTGTCTTGTTGAATGCTTCTGTCAAGCCATTAGCAACAGGGTTATAAGCGGTTGATGTCACATTCTGAATCTGATACTTATCACAAAACTGATAAAATACTTAGCTTACAAATTGGGGACCATTATCATGGATAATCTGCCTAGGGACACCAAATCGATGAATGACATGGTGCTTGATAAAGTTGACCATGTTGAAAGTTTTAACTTCAATAAGTGGAACAATCTCTGCCCACTTTGAGAAATAATTGGTTATTGTTAAGATAAACCGATGACCTTTTATTGATGATGGGCTGATAGGCCCTATGATGTTGATTCCCCATGCTTCGAATGGCCACGAAGCAACAGTCGGATGAAGCAACTCCAGAGGCTGATGTATAAAGTATGCATGGATTTGGAAGGCTTTACACCTTTGCACATATTTGATGGCATCAGCTATTATGGTTGGCCAATAATATCTAAGCCTGTGCAATCGATCCTTGAGCTTCGACCCTGGTTGATGAGCTCCGCATATTCCGTCGTGTGCCTGTTGAAGTACTCTTGTGCTTCTGAATTAGAGAGGTAACGGAGAAGAATATCGTCATATAAGCAACAGTAGAGTGTCTTTACTATCGGATCATAGTAGAAATGGAGAGACCTTCGTCTGATAGATGTTGCTTCCTTAGGGTCGTCCGGCAATATATTATGCAAAGCATAGTCAATGAGAGAGAAATCACCAATCTCTTGGTTCGAAATCAGTTGAGGTGATGTGGACCTCCTTTGAATTTAACACATTTTTAGGACAAATAAGGTGTCGAGTAGCCATTGGAAGATGATACGTGTGTCGATCGATAAGGCTAATCTAGCTGGTAATGCATCCAGAGCATCGGCCTTAGTATTTGGGATCGAGACACATGACCTATGTAAAAGCCATCAAATAAATTAGCCATTTTGATGACTGCATAATAATAAGGTACCAAATCTCCGTGGCGGACTTCATATTCTCCTTTAACCTAATTAATATTCAGTTTTGAATCAGCATAAGCTTCGAGGTAGCGTACCCCCATTTCATGGGCGAACTGAAGGCCAATGAGTAGAGCATTATATTCTGTCACATTTTTGGAACATGGTTCTGTCAATGAAAACGCCCTATGAAGAACATGGTTTTGTGGTGAGATAAATACAACCCCCACGCCAGCAATAGTTTTATCTTTAGGGCCTATTCTTGATGCTCCATCAAAGAACATTTGTCACACTTCGTCCTCTGAAATCATATTAGATTCAAAAATCTCATTTGGAATATCTTCATGAAGTTTGAGCTTTCCGAAACCGGATGATCAGCTAGGAAGTCTGCAAGCGCCTGACCTTTAACTGCCTTCTAAGAAACAAAGAGCGTGTCATATTGAGACAAAAGGATGGCCCATTAGCTATCTTGAATTCAGTGATCCTGGTCTTGTCATGAGGAGACGCATAGGATTTACTCTGGAAATGACATGTATGATTTGGCCAACCAAGTAATTTAGCGTCTTTTGAATAGCAAAGACAAGAGCTAAGCATTCCTTCTCAATAGGGTTATAGCGAGATTCTGCCCTATCAGAGTCCTGCTCAGATAATAAATGGCCTGTTAGTGACCGGCATCGTTCTTTTGAGCAAGTAAAGCACCAAAAGAATGGTTCATAGCTTTCACATAAAGCAGAAATGGTTTTCCTGATGTGGGAGCCACTAAGACTGGAGGTTTAGTGAGGTATCTTTTGACATCGTCGAAAGCTTCTTGACAGGTTTTATCCCAAACAAAAGAGATACCCTTTTTCATGAGCCGGATGAACGGTTGACAACAGTCTGAGAGGTTTGCGATAAATCTTCTAATATAGGTCAGTCTACCTTGCAGACCCCTAAGCTCTTTGAGATTCTTAGGTGGATGCATACTCTGAATAGCTTTGACCTTGTCTGGGTCAAGATGAATTTCTTTTGATGTAACAATGAATCCCAGGAACTTGCTACTTGAAACCCCCAAGAAGGATTTTGTGGTTTCATTTTCAGCTGATGGGCTCACATTATATTGAACATTGTTCTTAGATCATGAAGGTGATCAATCTTATGGCAACTTTTGACAGCAATGTCATCGACATAACATTCTACTGTCTTTCGGAGGAGGTTGCAGAAAATTGTACTCATTGCACGTTGATAAGTTGCTCCCGCGTTCTTTAAGCCGAAGGGCATTACAGTATAGCAGTATACCCCTAACGGTATCCGGAATGAAGTATACTTCTCATCCCCTGGGTACATCTTGATTTGATTATACCCTGAAAAGTCGTCCATGAAGGACACTCTCTCGAATCTGCAAGTATTGTCAATCATGACATCAGTGATGGGCAATAGGAATTCTCTTTAGGGCAGGCTGTATTGAGATCGCGGTAGTTAATACAGACACAGATTTTTCCATTCTTCTTCTTAACAATGGGGACAATGTTAGCAACCCAATCCGGATGTTGTTTCCCCGTATGAAACCACATGCAATGAGTTTATGGACTTCGGCTTTAATAGCTACCATAATATCCGGGCGAAATCGTCGTTGTTGTTGCTTCACTGGCTTGGCGTCAGGCTTGATATTCAGACGATGCATGTCTACTTGTGGATCAAGTCCGGGCATATCTTCGTAGTTCCATGCAAAGACATCGATATACTCTCTTACGACTACTATCAATTCTTCTTTCTCCGTAAGTGATAAGCTCTCTGTAACGCCCTGATCCCGCAGGTACGGGGACGTTATGGTGACGTACATACGCGAGGTGAATACACGCTCACGCGTACGTTAAGCCTCAGTACAGTACATTACCTCCATATAAACATGAGTTCCAGCACGAAAGAAGTACAAGAATACCTGCAGAAAGAGGTCAGCGATCATAACAGACATGAATAATAGGGACAAATAAGATAACGAAAATAAAGCACCAAGAGACCTAGGAATAGTCCCGATGAGGATTCTCTGATGTGACTTCAAGGTACTCTCGGATACTACGGTACGCGGATCTCCAATCTGGGCACGCAAACCCAGGGTCGTCAGAAAGCGACCTAGTGAGTGGTAAAATGAAGGAGGCAGTAATATATACTATAGTACTACAAGCACGATACTAATATATAATGATGGGTAATAGTGATACCATATAATAAGCAGTAGAAATATATAAACATGAAAGCAGTGAAAATACATAAATATGTCATCTTTAATGCCATCACTACCTAGTCGGTTATTATCTGGTCATGTCTATAGTCGTGTCCAGTTTATATAATAAATAATATTTTCTAGTGGTGACGTGTTGGAAATAACCATGGTAGTGGTGACGTGACCGAAGTGAACATGCAGGTGGGCATATGCAATATGAACATGCAGGTGGGCATCATACGGTGTCGTGCATATACAGTCACGATGTCTGCAAGGAATACAGGAAACAGAAAAGATGTACTGTGGAACATGCGTAGTATGCCATCACAGAAAATATAACAGGAAACAGATACAGTAACAAGTATACAAGTAACACGGTACCGAATAAATGATCAGGAACAGTAACAAGTACAACTAAACATGTATCAGGCAAGTCATGTCCAAGTCAAGTCATTTATACAATAGTAGCAATCAGTACCATCTGTTATTTTAATCAATCTCTTCCAGTGTCCCATACCACTGGCAGTTCATACTGGAGCCCGCACTCCAGTCGAACTCATCCGGACATGGCCTACGGGTACCATTATCCAAACGAGAGAGTGACCAAATAACAAGTGTTCCCGACGTCCACTATTGTGTATACTGTTTGATTATGTTAATTGGAAACCCGTAGTCGAGGAGTTCTTATCGGGTGGATGTATCCCGTGCATATCCGGGATCACGGCCTTAAACAATCCCCTGGCTGTTAAGACCAGGGCCCTCCGCTAAGAGGGGAGCATGAATCAAGTAACAAGAGCTCATGGAGCAATTGGTAGGTAGCACTACCGTCCCCTGCAGTGGGAAAACAATATGGATCCAGTACATCACCCGATATGATCTAATCAACCGTCAAGTCTCCCCCATACCCCAGTTATCATTATGATCTGATATGTCAAGAACAAATAACAGTACATGATACGGGTAACATGATAACTGGACCAGAGCTCTGTTGATAGCATAGAACAATATAACGGGAATCGGGAACAATATATCGGGAACAATATAACGGGATCAATAGATGTGGAAGTCCACATATCGCATATCAACAGCTCTCATGTCCAGTAACGGGAATATCCATATCAGTAACAGGAAATAATCATGTAACATGAATACGGTAACATGAAACAATAATACATGTAATATGCATTGTGATCCATATGACAAGAATAATTAAATCATGTATGCACGTGTAACAGTGATATGCCGAGGATCCATGTAATGATGATAACGGTCTAGGATATGACGGTATGCCGTAAAGTGGTGTACATGAATACGAACGTGAGACGTGTCATAGTATCTGTGCAATATGTACAAGTAAGATCAATGGGCGGTGTCTAATATCATGTACAGTGAACTATCGTATCAGTGTAAGGGTGACAACAATAATATGACATGCGGTACTTATCCTTGTGCTAGGGGAACATAAATGTGTGGCCATAATCCATGTAACAGTACATGTAATAATGGTAGTCCGTGTATCATATAATATCATATCCTGTGAATTATAGTAACAGTATTTAGCATGCATGTCTAGTGACAGTGTCGTGTCATAGCGTATCTGTGGAACCGTATGCAGGTAACGTTATTGTGATACGATACATGACATGATAGTGTCCAAACATATGGTGACATAGTGGGCCGGATGTCAGTGGTCCATGAACATGACCTAATAGGTATCCAGTGTCACATTCTATGTCTATTAGGTATCAGGCATATTCTAAGTACGGTGTTGATTACAGTGTTGTAATATTATCTACAGTTTATTTTACCGGTATCATGTTTTATTTAAATAAAGAAACAAAGTTCAATCAATATAATAAAAAAGACAATTTATAAAATAAAAACACTCACAAACTGGCTACAGGTCTGTAGCTCTCTTCTCCACGATCGCAACGGGTCCAGAATCGCCCGAATCGGAGTCCGGATGCGCCAGATATCGTCCGAATACTAAAATAATACAAAAGGGTTAAATATGTAAATAAAAATAATATATGTAAATACTAAATTGTACAGGGGGTTTACTGTAAATATACCTTTATTGGGCTTTGGATGCGGGTTTGGCTCATAACGGGTCGGGTCCAAATCCACAACCCAAACCCGTTAACTTAAGTCAAATGGGTTATTGGGTAGCGGGTGTTTATAGGTTAACGGGTCGAGTTTTGGGAACTTAACCCATATTAGGTTAATGGGTTTTGGGTTTCACCCCAAACCAACAAAATATTAACAGTTGCTGCTGCTGTGTGCTTCAGCAGGGCCGGCCGGCCAGCCTAGCTGGCCGGCGGTGACGGGGCCGCCGGCGGCGAGCCGGCCGCCGGCGGCGGGCCCGGCCGCCGGCGGTGGCTCGGTCTCCGGCTAGAGAGAGTGAGAAAGAGAGGGTGTGGGAGAGGGAAAGAAATAGAAGAAGAAAAAGAAGGAGAAAAGAGAGGAGAAGAAGAAGAAGAAGAAGAAGAAGAAAAAAGAAGAGGAAGGAGGAGAGGGGTGATGGCGCGGCCGGGGGTCGCGCTGGCCGGAGGGGAAGCGCCGGCCGGCCTGGGACGCGGTCGGCGGCGGCGGCGGGCAGGGTTCAGGTCGCCAGAGAGAGAAAGAGATAAAGAAAGGAAGAGAGAGAAAGAGTAGAGAAAGAGAGAGAGAGTTTTGAGAGAAGAGAGAGTGTGTGTGGGAGAGTGAGAGAGAGAATAGAGGAGAGAGAGAGAGAGAGAAGGGATTTTAAAGAAGGGGGAAAGTCGGTTAGAGAGGCCGCTGGAAGAAAGAAGAAGAGAAGAGAAGAGAAGAAAGAAAAGAAAAGAAAAGATAAAAAAAATTAATATTTTAATATTATCAAATTGGCCCGATATTCACTAGCTCTGAACGGTGCCCAAAAATTACAGAAAATAAAGAATATTATCCTGAGACGTAATATGAAGACGGTTTATCGAAACTCAATCCGGTTTGCAAATTAAAAATCCCAGAAGCTGTCGCTGATACGGGCGACACCGGTTTGGCCGGATTTTTGATAAATTCTGAAAAATCCCCAAAAATACCCTAACGTAGATCACACGATTCTAAGGCACACAGTGAAAGCGGATTCTCAAAATCTAACTCTGTTTGTTAGATAAAAATCAGAAGGCCGGTAATCGGTATCGGTCGACACACCAACTACGGAGATTTTCCAAAATAATCCAAAAAATTCCAGAAAATCCTGAAAAATGTAAAATATTAGAAAATAATTTTTGAAACTGAAATCAGCTCAATCGGACTACCAAGGAGGTCAAATCAATTTTTGTACATCGTAACGCGTACCGATACTGTTAGACGTACACCGGGGATCAGGGGGTTACATTTCTCCCCACCTTACAAAAAATTGCGTCCTCGCAATTTCCATTCAGGTGTGAAAACACTATTGTCAACCCCAAAGCCGAAATGTTACGGGTACACGACCCTTCCGCTGCGCACTCTGATATCTAAGGAACTCGGCATGAAGAAGTAAAGGGGTGAACTAACACTAACGGATAGAAGCAAGATGATGCAATGAAGTAAGAAGGAAATCGGATGCTCCGGTTGATAACGGAAAGGAAGGAAGAAATAAAACAGAGTCAAGAAATGAATTGTCAAGGTCATGGTATTCTTGTACTCGTTGCTGGAATCCCCAAATTCAGATACAGATCCGTTAATCTGAACCTGATTGTACTGTTGTAAGAGCCCGATGATTGACCCAGGTGGTTACCCACACCAGGTGTGAACCTAGGCTCTGATACCACTGTGTAACGCCCCGATCCCGCAGGTACAGGGACGTTATGGCGACGTACATACGCGAGGTGAATACACGCTCACGCGTACGTTAAGCCTCAGTACAGTACATTACCTCCATATAAACATGAGTTCCAGCACGAAAGAAGTACAAGAATACCTGCAGAAAGAGGTCAGCGATCATAACAGACATGAATAATAGGGACAAATAAGATAACGAAAATAAAGCACCAAGATACCTAGGAATACTCCCGATGAGGAATCTCTGATGTGACTTCAAGGTACTCTCGGATACTACGGTACGCGGATCTCCAATCTGGGCACGCAAATCCAGGGTCGTCAGAAAGCGACCTAGTGAGTGGTAAAATGAAGGAGGCAGTAATATATACTATAGTACTACAAGCACGATACTAATATATAATGATGGGTAATAGTGATACCATATAATAAGCAGTAGAAATATATAAACATGAAAGCAGTGAAAATACATAAATATGTCATCTTTTAATACCATCACTACCTAGTCGGTTATTATCTGGTCATGTCTATAGTCGTGTCCAGTTTATATAAGAAATAATATTTTCTAGTGGTGACGTGTTGGAAATAACCATGGTAGTGGTGACGTGACCGAAGTGAACATGCAGGTGGGCATATGCAATATGAACATGCAGGTGGGCATCATACGGTGTCGTGCATATACAGTCACGATGTCTGGAAGGAATACAGGAAACAGAATAGATGTATTGTGGAACATGCGTAGTATGCCATCACAGAAAGTGTAACAGGAAACAGATACAGTAACAAGTATACAAGTAACACGGTACCGAATAAATGATCAGGAACAGTAACAAGTACAACTAAACATGTATCAGGCAAGTCATGTCCAAGTCATGTCATTTATACAATAGTAGCAATCAGTACCATCGGTTATTTTAATCAATCTCTTCCAGTGTCCCATACCACTGGCAGTTCATACTGGAGCCCGCACTCCAGTCGAACTCATCCGTACATGACCTACGGGTACCATTATCCAAACGAGAGAGTGACCAAATAACAAGTGTTCCCGACGTCCACTATTGTGTATACTGTTTGATTATGTTAATTGGAAACCCGTGGTCGAGGAGTTCTTATCGGGTGGATGTATCCCGTGCATATCTGGGATCACGGCCTTAAACAATCCCCTGGCTGCTAAGACCAGGGCCCTCCGCTAAGAGGGGAGCATGAATCAAGTAACAAGAGCTCATGGAGCAATTGGTAGGTAGCACTACCGTCCCCTGCAGTGGGAAAACAATATGGATCCAGTACATCACCCGATATGATCTAATCAACCGTCAAGTCTCCCCCATACCCCAGTTATCATTATGATCTGATATGTCAAGAACAAATAACAGTACATGATACGGGTAACATGATAACTGGACCAGAGCTCTGTTGATAGCATAGAACAATATAACGGGAATCGGGAACAATATATCGGGAACAATATAACGGGATCAATAGATGTGGAAGTCCACATATCGCATATCAACAGCTCTCATGTCCAGTAACGGGAATATCCATATCAGTAACAGGAAATAATCATGTAACATGAATACGGTAACATGAAACAATAATACATGTAATATGCACTGTGATCCATATGACAAGAATAATTAAATCATGTATGCACGTGTAACAGTGATATGCCGAGGATCCATGTAATGATGATAACGGTCTAGGATATGACGGTATGCCGTAAAGTGGTGTACATGAATACGAACGTGAGACGTGTCATAGTATCTGTGCAATATGTACAAGTAAGATCAATGGGCGGTGTCTAATATCATGTACAGTGAACTATCGTATCAGTGTAAGGGTGACAACAATAATATGACATGCGGTACTTATCCTTGTGCTAGGGGAACATAAATGTGTGGCCATAATCCATGTAACAGTACATGTAATAATGGTAGTTCGTGTATCATATAATATCATATCCTGTGAATTATAGTAACAGTATTTAGCAAGCATGTCTAGTGATAGTGTCGTGTCATAGCGTATCTGTGGAACCGTATGCAGGTAACGTTACTGTGATACGATACATGACATGATAGTGTCCAAACATATGGTGACATAGTGGGCCGGATGTCAGTGGTCCATGAACATGACCTAATAGGTATCCAGTGTCACATTCTACGTCTATTAGGTATCAGGCATATTCTAAGTACGGTGTTGATTACAGTGTTGTAATATTATCTACAGTTTATTTACCGGTATCATGTTTTATTTAAATAAAGAAACAAAGTTCAATCAATATAATAAAAAGACAATTTATAAAATAAAAACACTCACAAATTGGCTACAGGTCTGTAGCTCTCTTCTCCACGATCGTAACGGGTCCAGAATCGCCCGAATCGGAGTCCGGATGTGCCAGATATCGTCCGAATACTAAAATAATACAAAAGGGTTAAATATGTAAATAAAAATAATAAATGTAAATACTAAATTGTACAGGGGGTTTACTGCAAATATACCTTTATTGGGCTTTGGATGCGGGTTTGGCTCATAACGGGTCGGGTCCAAATCCACAACCCAAACCCGTTAACTTAAGTCAAATGGGTTATTGGGTAGCGGGTGTTTATAGGTTAACGGGTCGAGTTTTGGGAACTTAACCCATATTAGGTTAATGGGTTTTGGGTTTCACCCCAAACCCAACAAAATATTAACAGTTGCTGCTGCTGCTGTGCTTCAGCAGGGCTGGCCGGCCAGCCTAGCTGGCAGGCGGTGACGGGGGCCCGCCGGCGGTGGCTCGGTCTCCGGCTAGATAGAGTGAGAAAGAGAGGGTGTGGGAGAGGGAAAGAAACAGAAGAAGAAAAAGAAGAGAAAAGAGAGGAGAAGAAGAAGAAGAAGAAGAAGAAGAAAGAAGAGGAAGGAGGAGAGGGGTGATGGCGCGGTCGGGGGTCGCGCTGGCCGGAGGGGAAGCGCCGGCGGCCTGGGACGCGGTCGGCGGCGGCGGCGGGCAGGGTTCAGGTCGCCAGAGAGAGAAAGAGATAAAGAAAGGAAGAGAGAGAAAGAGTAGAGAAAGAGAGAGAGAGTTTTGAGAGAAGAGAGAGTGTGTGTGGGAGAGTGAGAGAGAGAATAGAGGGGAGAGAGAGAGAGAAGGGATTTTAAAGAAGGGGGAAAGTCGGTTAGAGAGGCCGCTGGAAGAAAGAAGAAGAGAAGAGAAGAAAAGAAAAGAAAAGAAAAGAAAAGAAAAGATAAAAAAAATTAATATTTTAATATTATCAAATTGGCCCGATATTCACTAGCTCTATACGGTGCCCAAAAATTACAAAAAATAAAGAATATTATCCTGAGACGTAATATGAAGACGGTTTATCAAAACTCAATCCGGTTTGCAAATTAAAAATCCCAGAAGCTGTCGCTGATACGGGCGACACCGGTTTGGCCGGATTTTTGATAAATTCTGAAAAATCCTCAAAAATACCCTAACGTAGATCACACGATTCTAAGGCACACAGTGAAAGCGGATTCTCAAAATCTAACTCCGTTTGTGAGATAAAAATCGGAAGGCCGGTAATCGGTATCGGTCGACACCGACTACGGAGATTTTCCAAAATAATCCAGAAAAATTTCAGAAAATCCTGAAAAATGTAAAATATTAGAAAATAATTTTTGAAACTGAAATCAGCTCAATCGGACTACCAAGGAGGTCAAATCAATTTTTGTACATCGTATCGCGTACCGATACTGTTAGACGTACACCGGGGATCAGGGGTTACACTCTCACTTATAAAAATGGGTTTAGGGTGATCTTGACTACCCAAGTTAACCTGAATCATCTTGTCTTCAATAGGTAGTTCGCGTTGTTCGAACCGCTTTTCCCACTGAAAATCTAGCTGCTGAGCCTAGGGTTCAACATCAAATATTTCAATAGCTTCTCCAAGCTCCAATTGATTGATCGAAGTCATATTAACAGGAGATTCTTGAAAAGCGTTCCCACACTAACATCTGACTCCTAGTCGGAGGAAGAGGTGGAGCATGACGGGATCGGTTTGTTGTCTTTAGATCAAAATGATGTAGAAGGTGGAGGTATAACATATCCCAACCCCCTGCGTGTTTTATCATAGTAATTTAATGGTTTCCCTTTCGGCACGAAATTACATAGAAAACTACGTCATCCTTTTCTGAAATTCAGGACTCTCCTTTGCTGCAGGCTGTATTCTATTTTTCTCATCATATGCTATGCTAATCACGTATAACGAAAAAATTACGGGGGCTCTGAGTATGAACTCGAATCTGTGACCGTAGACCTTCGTAGTCAGGCTCTACCGAATATTATCGGTGATTGACTCCTTTTGGATGGAGGGACCACGAAGACGGACCCTTCCACACATCCACAGAGGTACTTGATATGTTTGGTTTATACAAGGGCATGTGTAGAGAGCTATTGACGACAGATTCAAGCAATTCGACACTCGTAGGATAATTAAAGATAACATTGTCATTAATTACCCATCATCATCATCCTCAGAGGGATTATTACATTGAGGATTATTAAAACATGCTACAATTGGTTCACCGACCAAAGTAGCTGGCGTGTCTTCTTTAGACTCTGAATATGCCTCGTTGCCACTGTTGTCGCTGTCAGGCAATGGTTCTTTTGATGTTTTACCGATTTCTTGATATAAGAGAGCATCAGTAAAGTAGTTTTCTACCCCTTGAATGGTTGTTTCTCAACGAACACTGTTCGTACCATTGCATCATCTTCCACGTATTTGAGGCATTGGTGCAGAGTAGAGAGAACGATCCAGTTAGCATGGATCTAAGGTCGTCCTAGCAATAAGTTATATGACGTGTCAGCGTCAATGACGTAACACGTCACTTCTGATTTCAGGTTCCTGATTCGGCAACGGAGTCGAATCTTTCCAAGTGGGTGACTACTCCCTGCGTTAAAACCGTATATCGTAGTAGTGGTTGCAGATAACCGATACAGCGGTATGCCAAGAAAGTAGAGAAACCTTTTGGGAATAATACTGAGTGCGGACCCTGGATCAACCTATACTCTTTCAATGCACGTCGAGCTGATGTATCCGGTATAGTATAAAGGTCGATCGTGTTTGTTATCCTTGATGAGTATGTCCTCAGCTGTGAAAGTAATAGCAGGTACTTTCGTCTGTATATGATGACATTCAGTACACGAGGGTGGAGTGTCATCTCTAGGAATTTCTGGCATATGTGTCAGAAATGATTCTGAATTAGCCAGTGTATCCCTGAGTGCCTTTCTTGTCTCTTTTGAGAGGTAAAGCAGCTCGTGTATGGTGTGTAGGATCACCTAGAGGGGGGTGAATAGGTGATGGCTAATCTAATGGTCACTCAATGCCAAATAATGCGGAAGAAAAAACTATTATGACCTAAACAAACTATTTAAACTAAATGCCACGTATAACACAAGAATGTAGCCAAATTCCCCGTGAAGGGCTCTGGACTAACTCCTCTAAATTCCCTAGATAAGGGTTGAGGTGCCGCGTTGGCTCTCTTGGTTGAATACAAGTGTTAGCAAACAATCCCCAAGCATATATCAATTAAGCACAATATAAATATCAAGCATGTAAGTATAAGCACAATAATAGCATGCAAGATATAAACAAGAGACAAAGAGAGAGAGAGAGAGAGTGAGTGAGCAATCGCAAACACAAGGGATTTGTTTCGAGGTTCGAGCACACTTGCTCTATATCCCCGCCTTCGACACACGAAGGATTTCCACTATGCTCGATCCCAATGGATCACTCCTCGGTGCCGCAACACCTACAAGCCCTCGGACTCCCTAGTCCCGTACACACCGCAAGCCCACCGGCTCGCCGAGGCCGCATCTCAAACAACAAGTTAACTCGAAACACCGAGTCCCCACTAGGACCCGAAAAAATGCGAACACACACGTCCACTTCCTCAAAGAGCAAAGATGAACTTTGGTGATCACAACTCTTGATCACCTAAAATCCTCTCACAACAAATCCCTATAGGTAGATATAGCAATGGATAGCTCAAGTGGGTGTGTGAGAAAACAAGGATGAGAATGGTGGAGGAAAACTCAAGAAATCTCTTTTAATACTCTTGATAAAAACTCCCCTTTTGATTTGGAAATGAAGCTCTAAAACTTGTAGATATAACCAGTGAAAAGAATGGGAAAAACTAGCCCAAAACTATTCTTCAAATCTTAGAGAAAACAGCCCCCAAATGGCCCAATTTATAGGGCTCCAAAACTAGCCGTTGGAGGCCTAACAGAACTGTCGGTCGACCGCCCGATCGACCGGCCAACAGTTATATTTCAGACCGTTGTGCCATCGGTCGACCGGTCGGTCGACCGAGGCTAGGATACAGAGAGCAAGTCTCTCTGTCCAGTCGACCGGTCGGTCGACCAGTCGGTCGACCGGGGCCTTTCCAGAGAGCAGAGCTCTCTGGACGGTCGACCGGGTCGGTCGACCGGCCCTCCTGCCAGAACTGGCGTGCACATCCGTGCACGTCGGTCGACCGTCCCGGTCGACCGGCTGAAGCCAGGAAACAATGTTAAGGGATTAAAAACTTGGTCTTTTTGGCTTAAATAAAATCCCATAAAATCATAAAAAATCTACAAAAATAGTTTTACCAATATACTTTGATAAACAAAGATGCTTGCACAAAATCAAGGCATGTTACAAATGATTTGGACTATTTTTGTAATATAGAAAAATTGGCTCAAATGAAAACTGTATTTTTCCAAACTTGATTCTTCAAAACTTGTTTTTCCAAAACTTCACCAAATACAAAAATAAGATATTTAAACTCATTTGAAGCATAGTGTGTATGGATATGATCCACTACACAAACATGGTGAAATATCTATGTTTTTGACATTAAGCTCTAAACATGGTTTTGGTTAAAACATATAAACTAGAATACCAAAAACCAAGCATGTATTTTTCTAAAAGAAAATCTTTTGTAAAAACAAAACTATCAAGAGTGTGTGTGTGTATGTACTTGAGCAATCCACCAACTATTCTATCCTTTACATTTTAACTAAAAACAAAATCTTCTAAAAACAAACCTAGACTCAAGTCTTCATCTTCTTGAAGTCTTCACTTGAAGCCTTCTCATCTTCTTGATTTGGTCCAAACACGATCCAATGGCTCTTGGATCAAACCATGCTAGCTCCAAAACTTGACTTCAAATCCTTTGTTGAAGCTATGCACCTACTAAGATCTTGATCATAAATCTGTCACTAATTAAACACAAGATCATTAGTACTATAACTACATGAGTTGATCATCATCAAAACTAGAGTGATGGGCCTTCGGGCCAATATGGTGATACCAGCTGGGATATTAGCCAGCTGGGCTAATATGTCAAAGCAAAAAGGGACGTTAAGTCCTGGGCCTGAAGGTTTCTTCAGGACATGGTCAAATCGGACTTCTTTCTGCTTCTCTTTTCCCGAGGTTAGGATTGGAGCTAGAAAGGGTACTTCTACTGACATCGTTTGCTGTTGTGCCTCGTCAGTAGTTTTGTCATACTGTCTCAAGTATGATTTTCCTGACCTAGTGCCCGTTGGTTGGGGTGCAGCATCCTGTACTGTGAAAGCATACTTCTCGTTTTCAAAATCACTGAGAGAAGCTATCGTTATATTGTCGTCATCTGGCAAGACAGAGATAACGTTGCAGGATTTGCACTTTGACTTAGATTTCTTCGAATCCGCTTGTTCGTCTTAGGTGAGGTCTGGGTGTATCCACATGACTTCCCCTGTTTTTAATATCAAGGGAACGAGACCCTTAATCTCATGCTTTTTAGCTGAAAGATCATTTATCTCCAGCCGCGCTTCAAGGATTGGAAAAGACTCATCAGGAACTATGACTTTTGGGGTCTTGCCGAACTCAAGAGTCACCATATTTACGGTGACTTTCTTTTGTTCTGACTTTAAAGTCAGAACTCCAGCATCAACCAAAGCTTGGATTTTATCCTTGAGGACAAAGAACTTGTTAGTAGGATGATGAACCATCCTATGAAAAAGACAATAATTGGGATCGTTTGTGTATCCCACTTCATTAGGGCGTCGAGCCTCTGGCAGCTTCAACTTTTCCCTTTTTAGAGCAAGTGGAATATTGTAATCACATGCTTATCCTTGAAGGAGTACTGTTTCAGAGTAAACTTAAACTCCTGCTTATTGACGCCGCTCGTCTTGGTCTTCGGAGGAACGTCCTCTGACAATTCGACGGACATAGTCTCTTTCCCTTTGGCTTGGAAGACTGTGCCATATCGTCGCGCCCTTTATTATTCATACCCCATTTGCCTATAGGGGTAGACGGTTCAAACTTTTTAGCCGAATTTTCGGCTATTTCAGCTTGTTCAATTAATTCTGTCCACATATGGGCTTTGACAGCTCCCATACGAATCTCCACTTAGTCCAGGAGGTTATGCCTACATGTCTGCAAGAGCATGGGCAATAGCATCCCTGCTGGAACAACAGAGATAAATTTTTGAACCGCTCAATGTTGTCACGGATGGATTCTCCTTTCCTCTGCACGGTGGAGAGGAGTTTATCCATGGTTACCTTGGTGTCGTCCTCATAAAAATGAGAAGGAATCGAGTCTCTAAGTTGATTCAGGAATTGATAGAGCCTGGAGGAAGGCTTCAGAACCAGTCAAATGCTACCCCCTTCAAGGTACCAGTGAAAAGTCTGGCCATGATAGCATCGTTATCTATAACGTTACCGGTCTGAGACCAGAAGTAATAGATATGCTAGTTTGGTGAGCTTTTACCATTATATGTATGTAACATAGGTGGTTTAAACTTTGGAGGATATGGTACTGAGTCCCACTCGAGTGGATAAGGATGAATCATGCCTGCCTTCTTCAATTCATTCCTCTGAGTTAGGGATGTGATCTGAGCTTGGATGCTTTTAAGAACTTCAGCATCGATGGAAGAACTTTCCTTTGACTTCTCAGTCTTAAGTTGCTCATCATTATTATGTTCCTCCTCATTATGATTACTCCCGACATCATTGTTATTTTGGTTTATGAGGAGTTGAGCGAGCATCTGTTGAATGTTATCCAAGACTTCTTGCTAGCCTTGGAGGTTTGCTCTTGAGCTTTCAATCATCGACGGAGGTCATTATTACCGTTATCGGCCATATGCACCAACACTCTGTCTGTTCGCACCGAGCTGACTGTTGCTGAAGAGGCATACCCACTATCTTCCCCCTCATTATCAGACCATTGAAATAAATTCTTCAGTAGTTCTGATGATATTACTCCAGTCGAAGAGGATGGCTGGTCATAATTGTAGGGTATTGCCACCCTAGATCTGGCGTTTCAGAACACACCTTCTTCTCCTATCAAGACTTGGCCTAAGCCAGGGCTATAGATCGGGTCTGGAGAACTGAACGAAGGGGAGTTAGCACCACATGGTGTTTGCCTACCCTTACACGATTCACGTCCCCTTCCTATCATGTTGACGGATGCAGAGGGCAGATCTAGTAGACTTCGTGATTTGCTCCTTTTGTGATGCTTGGCAAGAGCTCGCACCGATAATCGATTAAAAATCGACTGTCAAATTGGAAGGGTGGTAGGCACTGGTCCTAATCGACAATGAACTGAGTGGACCATCACCAACTGACATCCCACTTGTTCACAACAAGAAGGAGGAGTATAGAGTGGTTCTAACTTTTGCTTGTTAGCTAGAAATTCCTGGAGATCAGTGTGAACCAAACTTACGCGAGGTTGCTCGAGTCGGAGACCTTTAACCTTGAAGCTTCTGCTTTTAGGTAATTCGGAAATCACCTTGTCAGTTGTATTAACTTCGCTTGGTGAAGTTAGATGTGTAGCTCTGTCGCGGGGTGCGAACTTAGCACTGGAAGATTTTGGGAGCGAAGTCATAGTGACTTTGCTTTTAGCACGCTGTGGTGCTTTATTCTTGGCCTTAGAGCGAAAGTGGCTAGCACTGTTGAGTGTTTACTTCCAGCCTTACGGCTGAGAACTTTGCTAGTACTTGTAGGCACTGCGTTAGCTACACCATCAGTAACTTTGCATGTGAAAGCGAGGTTGACGCTATGGGTCACTGTTCTCAGATTAGGCGAATGCAGAGATACTAATTTAGCCTCGCGGCTAATAGTCTCGGCAATGCTGCCAAACTGTATAGGCATTTTACCTTTGTTTTCGCGTGATAGGTGAAGTTATGCTGAAACTTCGCCTGAAGCTTCACACGGAGCTTTCTGCTTTGGCCTCCACATCTGCTTGGGAAGCAAAGTTTTATGTTCACAGGAAACCTGCCTAGCCTTGCATGAGGCACTTTTAGCCTTAGTTGAGGCTGAAAGGAGTTGGAACGAGGCTCGTCCAGTTGCTCGCCCGGCTAAGGCAGGCTTCTGCTTTGAAGCCTTGGCCACAAAAATCTTCCTGTGCTTCCGAGCGTGAAGCACTGGACTACTCTCAGAGAGCAATTCTTCGATTTTTTTTCTTGATCAAAATGAATGACCAAGTTTTTGAAAATGACGGGCTCAAGACTCTGACCGTTGAATTGCGACACAGTCTCCTTGTTGCGCCAGAAGGCACTCTTCCCCAGCGGAGTTACCATCTTGTTTTTCATTGAAATTTGTTCATGGGAAAACTTACAAAAGAGATCGAGGAGCGAATTTACAAGTAATTCTTTACAAAAAGAAAAAGAAAATTACAAGTAGATCTCCTCTGAGATTTTAGGGAAGTATGCCGGTGGGAGTCTGATTAACGCGCGATCACTTTATCCCTTTGATGATGCAATCGATCAGGTAATCAAACTGCCTCCTAGTAGGATTTCCTTCTCGCTTAGTTCGGGGAATCAGAGAATTGAAAGCAGAAGATCAGTAGATCCCTTTCGCTAAGAATTTTGCTCTTGACTTTTTCTAAGCCAATCTCCTCTCTGTACGTGTATGTGCTTCTTGTTTGGCTCAACAAGGGACTATTTATAATCGACATGCGGTGTAACCATCCTCTTGAATTCAGCTAGGCTGAATTAGTCTTTAGCTTCATTCAAGGCTGCAAATAACCTTGCAGCAAAGCTGCTTGTGAGCTTCCAGCGAAGCTAGAGAGTGCTCGTGTGAACTCCTCCCTGCCGTTGAGGCTTAATTGTGTCCACTTAATGTGGGACGAAGTGGGCAGGTGTAACTGCCCACTTAAAGTGGCGTTAATCCCACTAAATTAGTGGGGTTTACCCATTAATGCTCCATATGAAACGGTAAGTTGATGACCTGGTAAAGCTCGCTGCGGAGCTAAGTCATGCGAGGTTAAGCTTCAGCAAAGTTACATTCATAGTTCCCTGCGAAGGCAGGCTTAGCTCATAGCGGAGCTAAACCCCTTTTTCCTTTCAGCGAAGCTAGGGTAAAGCTGAAAATACACGTAGAGGAGAGTGAATAGGTGTATGGCTAATCTAATGACAAATGATGTGAAATTAAAAATTAAATTGTAACACACTATCCGTAACCAAAGAGTGTAGCCGAATTCCCGTGAAGGGCTCTGGACTAACTCCTCTAGATTCCTCTAAATAAGAGTTGAGGTGCTATGTAAAGCTCTCTTGGTTCAACACTAGTGAGGCATACAATCAATACCAAGCATATATATGATATGAATATGATGCAATGTAAGATATAAAAGAGAGAGTTTAGAGATAGTGAATCAATCGCAAACACCAAGATATGTTTCGAGATTCGAGCCACCGCTCTACGTCCCCGCCTTCACACAGAAAAATTTTTACTATTGCGTCCACACAAGATTTACCACACAGGGAACCTCCACTGAAGATTTGGGTAATACAAACTTAGAGTACACAGCTCCTCTCTCAAACAACAATAACCTCTACACAAGAGGCAAGGCACTAAGCCACACAAGATCAACCTCTCAATAGAGGGATAGGCACAAAGCCAACACAATCACCTCTCACTAGAGGGATAGGCACAAAGCCAAAAACAATAATCACCTCTTCACTAAGAGGGACAAAGCACAAAGCCAAACTAACCACAATCACCTCTACACTTAGAGGGATACGAACAAACTCAAAATCCTCCACAATCACCTCCACACAAGAGGGATACCCACAAACTCAAAGCAAAGAAAGATTACAACTCTAGGTGATCACAAAGATCACAAACAATTTTTTCTCACAAAAACAAGATCTTATAAATAGGATAGATATGATAGCTCAAGTGTGAGAAATCAAGGTGTTTGAAAATCAAAACACAAAGAAAAATACTTGAGAAAAATGCTAGATAAAGATAGAAATGAGGATCAAACCTGATATCCTAAATACTCTATATTTCTTGAATTTTACAACCCTTGAAAATAAACAAAGATAAATCTTTAAGCCCAAAAACTATTGAAAATTTGTTGTCAAAACACTTAAGAAGATGAAAAAAAATTGCTCTTGAAATTCTTGTTCAAAACAGCCCAAAGGGATGGGTATTTATAACCCATTTTAAAAACTTTGTTGACTGATTTTTCCTGCACACAAAAATTAGAATATTAGATTAAGAATAGATCATGCGAGGAATCAGTTCTAATCCGCGGTAGCAGGGCTATGCGGGTCGTGATCCTCAGGGAGGGACTGCGATGGAAGCGTTAAGCAAGTTTCTCTAAAAATTTATCTTTTTTAGTTATTTTGTTAGTCACGATGGTATTTACAATGGGAGGTATTTACAGTGAAGTGGAAAAGAATATTGGAGAGATGAGGATTTAATCTACGAAAAGAAAATAAAAGAAAAGAAAGGAAAACTTATCTCTTTATTTGCTTGCCGTTTGAACCGTTGCGATGATTTCCCTTTTCTTGGAAGGCGTACAAGCACGGCTTATGGGATCGTCCGCCTTCTTAATCTACTCTACAAAATAAAACAACAAGCTATGAAGACTTGTTCATCGCCATGGGCCGTCAAGGTTCCTTCTTCGGCTAGGTAGTCTCAAAGCGTCAAGTTCTCACGGTTTGCAAGACATCAGAGAAGGAAATAATATAGAAAACAAGATCAAAGAGAACAAGAACACAACATAAAATAGAAGAGATGAACAAATAAACATAACAAAAACAAACCTTTGAATGGATTTCATTAACAATTGAAGAAGAGTTGGCTTACACCGCTGTCACCTCAGTACAAGCATGGACTCTTTCCTCCATGAAAGCTTCCTCCACTCTCAGAATTTACAAAAGATAAACAAAAAGAAAACCTAACCTAGAAGAAAGAGGAAAAACCCTAAAAATCTGAACTTTGGCCCTTTGCTGGACGCTGGACGCTCTTTACGTTGCACTGCAGGAGATATTTATAGATGCAGAAGGCTACAGAGTCCCGGATGAATCTGCTCACGAAATTTGGGATCAGGATCTTATCAAAGTGCCGCGGATTTGCGGCGGTTCCGCGGCACTTTTGTGGCTTCTGGCCACGCGCTTTGGCGCGTGGCCTCTCCTGGTCCGTCCATGTGGGCGCCTGCTTCTAGAATTGTAATCCTGGCCTTTTAAATCTGGATTTTTGAGGTAACTTGGTAATCAAGTTACCCTTAATCCAGATTTCTTCAAATCTTCCTCCCACGAATTTCTTCTTATCTTGGCCTTTTATTCTCATCCTGCAGGTGTTTAGGGTTGGATAGAAGTCTATCCTTCCCTAATCTCTAATATTTGCAACTTTCAGCCCTTGTATTTGCATTTTGACTCTTTGTATTTGCGCTTTTTCACCTGGGCTTCAAACATGGGCTTGGATCTGGGCTTTTGGGCTCTTTAGGCTTTATTTATTGCTAAAATAACAATTCGAGGCCTGCACACAATAAATTACAAATTATTAATAAATGTGCAGAATTAAATGAATAAATATGAAAATGTGATGGTAAATATGATGATAAAAATGCACTTTTCACTACCAATCACACCCCCACACTTATCTTTTTGCTCGTCCTCGAGTAAAAACAGAGAAAAAGAAAAAGAAATGAAAAGTTAATCTAACCTAACTCACTTTCGTAGGAATCACGATTGCACTTAGCACGTGCAACAAGCCGTTAAACCCCTAGGTTACCCTAGAGGACGAGTGTTGTCTCGTGAGGGTTTTCAGCGGATTGCACCCACAAAATCCATAAAAAGGAAAATATTTGAATTATTATTGAAGAGACTAAGTAGTCTATAAGTTTTAGGATCCTCATTTTTATTCATTCTTCAAACCTAGTCTTTATAAAGTCAATTGTTATTCTTTTTAGGTAAGGATTAAAATTGAATTTCTAATATAGTCTTTTTCGTTACCAAAATCATATGCACCCTTGTGAATCTAGGAATTCCTTAACTTGGACTCTCATGCCTCTTTATTATTTTTATAACATCATCTAATTTTCTTTCATGTAAGTATCAAGGCTTCTTGAGGCCCTCAAACCTAACTAATTGACTATTAGATGTGTTAATATATTTATTTTTTTTTTTTAATATTATTTTTTTTTGGCATGTATAACTCATCTAATTTTCTTTCGTATAAGTATCAAGGCTTCTTGAGGCCCTCATACCTAACTAATTGATTATTAGATATGTTAATACATATATTATTTTTCTTAGTCTTCTTAGGCTTTCTAATCCACCCATGTAACGAATTTAAAGTCGATGACTCCCAAACCGGTTGGCTTTAGGGCACCAAGTGAGAAAACACCCCGCGGACTCAAATTCGAGTGAACTAGGCCCCAAAACTAAGGACTTTATTTTATTTACTCACCTTTAGGCATGAATACTTATGCTTCTTGAGGCACATGTATCAGCTTAATTGGTGATTTTTTTTTTTTCTTCTTTTTTTTTTTATGAGGCACAAGGTCTTTGTCTTAGAATCCTAGATATGCATTTGGTATGCACATTTCATTAAGGTAAAAATCAAGACTAATTATTTATTCAATTTCTCTCCTATACCTAAAAATTAACAATTTATTTATTTTGACCAAGTTTTTAGAAATCCTAATCATGATTTTCCTAATCCTTAAAACTAACTTAGATTTCTTTCAAAAAATAAGTCAAAATATTTCCTTTTTATAACATTTTTTTTTTAAATTTTTTTCTTCAGATTTTTTTTTTTTTTTTTTTTAGCAAAATTTTTTTTTGTTAGTTTCTACCTATGTTAGTATGTTAGTAAAGTCCACCCCACACTTATCTCATGCATTGTCCTCAATGTATGAATGAATGCATATATGCATGAAACAGAACAAGGGAAGGCGGAAGTTACCTTAAGGTGGTGGTTCCGGAGGTGGTCTAATTGGTCCACGAAATGCGGCCCAAACAAGATAACGTGGTAGTTCACGGGACCTACCTTTATTGACCTCTTTTTTATTTACATATTTACAGTCCCCAGAATGAATAGGATCATGGAAGATCCTCTCGTGAAACTTACTCCCTTTACATGACCAGTCCTGGAAAATCATCACAGAGTCATGGTCTATACCTATGTCCAACAAAAGAATGTGACTTGGTAAAATGGTTGACTTGGACTCAAGAATGATAGGTTCGGGATCTAATACCGATTCAGGAAAGAAACTCAAATTAAGTAAAGGTTCAGGAGTCGGGCTAGGATCAAGAAGTGGGTCCAAGTCAAGAAATTGAAACTCAAGTCTACAATCATTTTCCCATAATGGAATGTGACTCAATGTTGGTGATTCAAGTTCAGGAATGATAGGTGTGGGAATCAAAACTATCTCTAAAATATTACCTAAGTCGGGTAACAAAACAGGAGTCAATAATGATTCGGGAATTTGAACTTGATCATAGATTTGGGAATCTAGGTCACATATCTCATTAGTTTCAATCTCATAAAAATGGGAACTTGCCAATTTTTCCATGGGACTTTCAAAATTGCACAATTGGTCAAGTTCAATATGATCATCAAAAATGGGTGATTCAATTTCATGATCTATGGGTATGGGAATAAATGTTGGCTCAGAAAATTGGTCCAAATTGGGTAAGGATACTGGAGTCAACATAGATTCGAAGATGGAAACTGAATCGCAAAGTTGGGGATCGGGTTCACATTCATAATCTAATTCAATCTCATTGAAATTAAAACTAGCCAATTTGTCCAAGGATTGGGATTGAGCAAGTTCATATTGATGTGATGAAATTGAATTTTGATCAAGGTCTTCTAGACAGAATGATTCTTGGTTCCTATCAACTTGGTTGGTTCGCTCAAGATGTTTGAAAGTCTAGAAATTTGATCATTCATTATATCTTGCAACCGATCCACTTTTTCTTCTAACCCATCAAATAGATCAATGGTGGACTGAAACCTTGGTGATGTGGGAGAAGACGTATATGAAGATACTGGTTGAACAGGTGGTTGACCATATAGCTCAGGGGTATTGAATCCCCATTGACTCTGTGAAGAGTAGTGATGATTATTCCAATCTTGTTCATAGTATTGGGACTGGGGCATGTAATGATTCGGATAAGACCAATCTGGCACACTAGGTTGGTCAAAGTTATGATATGCCGGGTTGGTAATATCCGAATAAGAGGTTGGTGTGTAATATGAATCCTCATTAAAATTGAAAAAATTGTTGTTATAGGCCATATCACACAATCACAAACAAAAAAAAACAAACAAAAAAGAAAAATTTCTAACCTAAGTTAGGGTAGACCTAGACCTAGACGACTCCTAACTGGTTAGACTGTCCACGGGAGGTAGGGTGTAGACTTTGACCACAAGTTAATCAGCCAGGTCGGGGCAAGAGTGGTGGGAGGTTTTCCGTCAAAGACGTTCCTTAATTAAATAACCACCACACTTCGGGCTTTCGGCCCTCAATCCCCTTCCTAGACACTGATTTGGCAAGAGTCAACTTCCAGCACTGTTCCCCCTTAGGATAATCTCCTATTGAGTCCGAGATGTCCCTAGGGCCAACGTCTACTAATTTTTATGTTAGGCTTGGGTTAGTGAGTGCTCGGGATATGATTTTTGGGCTAAGGAAGGGTGATGAAATCCCCACCTTATCTTATTTATAGGTTATGCCCTTAAGATGAATTAGTGCAAGTGTACAAGATAAATAGATAAGAATCACTCAAAGCAGAAGATCAACCAAGAGATGAGTCATATTCTACATGCAATGCGTACGTACCTTGCATCTCCAGCACTCTTCAACAGTAAATAAAAATAATTGAAAAGACACGTGCCTAATATGCAAACGTCTAATCAAATTTTATTTTTAACAACCAATAATTTACTGTTGAATTATTAGCAATTTACAGGTATATCACAGAACAAAACAGAATAGAGCAGTAAGCAGTAATCTCAAATTTCAGCAATCTGCAAAAAAACTGAATCAGTAGTTCACTGCACTTGCCGCGGATCCGCGGCTCTGGCCGCGTTTCCGCGGCAAAGTTGCAGGCCCTCGTGCTCTGCCTTCGAGGGCAGAGGCACTGGGTTGCTGTATGTCCTTGCTGCTGCTCTGTTTCTGTTTCCTGTTCTCCAAACCTGCAAACAGAAAAGAATAAAAGAATTAGTTAATAAAAATATTTTTTTATTAGAGAATAACTTACCGTCCCTCCCCGGCAACGGCGCCAATTTTTTGACTGATTTTTCCTGCACACAAAAATTAGAATATTAGATTAAGAATAGATCATGCGAGGAATCAGTTCTAATCCGCGGTAGCAGGGCTATGCGGGTCGTGATCCTCAGGGAGGGACTGCGATGGAAGCGTTAAGCAAGTTTCTCTAAAAATTTATCTTTTTTAGTTATTTTGTTAGTCACGATGGTATTTACAATGGGAGGTATTTACAGTGAAGTGGAAAAGAATATTGGAGAGATGAGGATTTAATCTACGAAAAGAAAATAAAAGAAAAGAAAGGAAAACTTATCTCTTTATTTGCTTGCCGTTTGAACCGTTGCGATGATTTCCCTTTTCTTGGAAGGCGTACAAGCACGGCTTATGGGATCGTCCGCCTTCTTAATCTACTCTACGAAATAAAACAACAAGCTATGAAGACTTGTTCATCGCAATGGGCCGTCAAGGTTCCTTCTTCGGCTAGGTAGTCTCAAAGCGTCAAGTTCTCACGGTTTGCAAGACATCAGAGAAGGAAATAATATAGAAAACAAGATCAAAGAGAACAAGAACACAACATAAAATAGAAGAGATGAACAAATAAACATAACAAAAACAAACCTTTGAATGGATTTCATTAACAATTGAAGAAGAGTTGGCTTACACCGCTGTCACCTCAGTACAAGCATGGACTCTTTCCTCCATGAAAGCTTCCTCCACTCTCAGAATTTACAAAAGATAAACAAAAAGAAAACCTAACCTAGAAGAAAGAGGAAAAACCCTAAAAATCTGAACTTTGGCCCTTTGCTGGACGCTGGACGCTCTTTACGTTGCACTGCAGGAGATATTTATAGATGCAGAAGGCTACAGAGTCCCGGATGAATCTGCTCACGAAATTTGGGATCAGGATCTTATCAAAGTGCCGCGGATTTGCGGCGGTTCCGCGGCACTTTTGTGGCTTCTGGCCACGCGCTTTGGCGCGTGGCCTCTCCTGGTCCGTCCATGTGGGCGCCTGCTTCTAGAATTGTAATCCTGGCCTTTTAAATCTGGATTTTTGAGGTAACTTGGTAATCAAGTTACCCTTAATCCAGATTTCTTCAAATCTTCCTCCCACGAATTTTCTTCTTATCTTGGCCTTTTATTCTCATCCTGCAGGTGTTTAGGGTTGGATAGAAGTCTATCCTTCCCTAATCTCTAATATTTGCAACTTTCAGCCCTTGTATTTGCATTTTGACTCTTTGTATTTGCGCTTTTTCACCTGGGCTTCAAACATGGGCTTGGATCTGGGCTTTGGGCTCTTTAGGCTTTATTTATTGCTAAAATAACAATTCGAGGCCTGCACACAATAAATTACAAATTATTAATAAATGTGCAGAATTAAATGAATAAATATGAAAATGTGATGGTAAATATGATGATAAAAATGCACTTTTCACTACCAATCACTAGCCGTTGGGACAAAGTCAACACAAAAGTCTGTTGCCGGTCGACCGGCCAACGGTCATATTTATGACCGTTGCAGCCTGTCAGAAGACTGCCCGGTCGACCGATCCCAGGCTTTGACCTATCGGTCGCTGCCCGGTCGACCGAGGCCAGAACCAGAGAGCAAAGCTCTCTGGACGATCGATCGGCCCCGGTCGACCGGCCCACCAGCCAATTGTCGTGCACGCTTTGTGCACATCGGTCGACCGGTCCGGTCGACTGACTTCTGTCTCAGTCGACCGTCCGGTCGACCAGTAGAAGGCCAGGTCAAACAACTTATAGGGATTAAAACTTGGTCTTTTTAACTTCTAAAAAATCTCATAAAATACACATAATTTTCACAAAAATAAGTTCTTTTAAGATCTTTAAATTCCAAATATGTGTGACTAAAAATTAACACATATTACAAACTATTTGAACCATTTTTGTGATATTGAAATTTGGCTTAAACACAAAATCCGTATTTCAAAAAATCAAACTTCAAAAGGAAAAACCGTTTTCTCCAAAACTCATGTAAATACAAAAACTTGATATTGAAACAAATTTGAAGCATATTGTATATGAATAGAATCCAATATATATATAAGATATATATCTATGTTTTTGATATGAAAACCAAAACGGGCTAAACCGAAACCAGACTTTAAACTTGTGTGTGTGTGTGTGAACTTGAGCATATCAACACTATCTATCTTTACACAAGATCTAAACATACTAAACACAAACCAAAGTCTTCTTGTCTCCAAGCCGACTCGATCCAAACACGATCCAATGAGCTTGACTCCAACCAAGTGTTAGATGCGATCTTGACTTGCGAGCTCTTGAATCTACATGTGTTAGCTCTAAAACTCCTTTGTTGAAGCCAAACACCTACTAAGATCTTGATCAAATATCTGAAACTAATTAAACACAAGATCATTAGTAAACTATAACTACATGAATTAATCATCATCAAAACTAGAGTGATGGCCTCTGGGCCAACAAAAGCTTCTAGCGCAAAGCTCTTGGATCAGCCTCTGGTGGGGCTAGATAGGAATCTTCGAGCAAAGCTCGCAACGAAGCTGGGCGAGCTATAAATTAGCTCCCTGTGGAGCTTCATAGCGAAGCTAGACAAGCTTAGCCTAATGTGAGGCTAAGTGTTGAGCTAACTCAGCATCTTAAACCTGTTTAGATCTCTTCAAGGTTAACTTTGGCTCACTGTCTGCTTCATTAGATCAGTAAAATCTGAGTCGTTATCTTATCCCTGGTCGTCAGCTTGTCTTCTACTTATCTATTATAAATATCGATAAGTTAGGCATCATTCAGACCGATTGAAGAGTTCTGTCTTTTTAAAGTGTCAACATACTTGTGTTGAACCAAGAGAGCTTCATATAGTACATCAACTCTTAATTTAGAGGAATCTCAAGGAGATAGTCCAGAGCCCTTCACCGAAAATTCAGCTACACTCACATAGTGTGTTGCAACTGAGTTTTTAATTCCGCGTCATTTGTTATTAGATAGTACACCTATTCACCCCCTCTATGTGTATTTCAATTGGTATCAGAGCCTACGCTCCTGATATTAGGTTTAACCACGTAGGAGTGAGATCTTGGATTGCTAATCTAGTATAGCATTTGCACAATATAGTATATATGCTTGTGGATCACCTTGCCCCTCCATGTTTGATGTTTCTAACGTCGATATGTGAAAGTTTAGGATAACAGCTTATTTAAAACCCTAAGTTTGCATGTCTATCTTGTCACTACCAAGAAAACTTATTTTGGTAATGACAAGTACATTGAGGCTACTGCACAAGCCTTAGATGCATTAAAGCATACACTTAGTAAAGAATATTTATATATGGTTTCTCATTGTGATTCCGCTTTTACAGTATGGAACACATTGACCTCTCCCGAGCTACAAACGACAAACAATATGGAGAAAGATTCTAATGGAGAAGAGTCCGAGCAAGCTTACTTCATAGTCCAAGGGAATGACTCCATTGAGGTACATTCGGATACTCATTTAGATGATATACTAGTTCTTCTTGTGATGATAACATGGATGCACATGCATTGTTTTGTGAAAACTTGCTTTCAAAGTACAAAGCTTTGAAAAACAAGAGTTTTAAATTAAAAGAAGAAAATGAAAATTTATTTTCAAAGCTAAACATAGTTTTACAAGAGAGGGTTGAGATTTTCAGTGAAAGAGACTCCTTGAAAACTCAACCTGACCTTTTTTTAAAGGAAAATAAAATTTTAAAGAATAAAAATGATTGTGATGATGTTTTGAAGAATAGTGAGATTTTGTCTTCAACACTCGATTTTATTTCAAAAGAAAACAATTCTTCGAAAAATAAAATTAATTTGATTTCAAAAGAATTGAAATTTGTTTCAAATGAAAATATTTCCTTAAAAAATGATTTGGCTTCCCATTCTTGTCATGATTCCATTTTTATACCCTCTATTGATAAGAATTCATGCTCCTTTTCTTCTTCAATAACTGAAAATGATATTTGTATGTTGAAAAATAGTGTAGATTGTTTGGGCTCCACTTTGAGCCAATGTGCTATGGATCACAAGAAATTGAAATCTATGTTTCGAAAGAAACAAGTTTCATATATTCATGCCATCAATTATGGCATATACATGCTTCTCACGTTCACACACATGAAACCTTGTATGCTAGTGTGTACACTTGTACATATTTTGAACATAAGAGCCACCTTGCAATTTTGTTTTGATAGAATAAATGTTTCAAATTTTGTAAATGAATTTATTTGGGTTAGGAAAGGTGCTAACAGTCATAGACCCAAAAAGGTATGGGTACCAAAATCTACCCTATTGTATTTGATGTAGGTATGGGCTCTCACTTGACGTGAGGGTTTTGGTGCCTTGATGGTGGATGCGTTTGAGCATGATGGACACTACATTGGATGATCACCTTCAAGGATGTTTGGTGGAAGGACCACCATGGTTTAGAGACTTATAGAGTAGTTCATATGGTTTGGTACTATCTCTAAACTCCTATTTTAGTTTTCATGCTTTTGAAATTAGACATGTGATATGCATAGATAGTCCTTTGAGATACATCTATATTTATATGAACTATTATTTTTGTGTTCTCACTATACTTTAACTATTGTGTATATCCTAACTCTAAAGCACGTGCTTTTACCCTAATGATCATGTTTGTTTATGATTTTGCACTTCATGTTTTTGATTACTTGTTAGATGAAATTATCGTCAAAACTTTTGTTTATACTTGTACAAGTAGTGAGCTACACTTGGTTATTATGTGTTTGTACTTCATTGCTCATTTGTACTCATTACATGTACATGTATATCCTAGTTTTGAGGATTCTTTCATTTATACTTGTTTTCCCTATTTTTGTACATGTTTTCATAAAAATGTGTTTATCTTCATGTATATGTTAATTTTGTCTAAAACTATTGGATATACATGTCTATCTTAGAGTCACTTACTTTTCATGCAAAAAAATTTTTTAGACTCATTTATGTTTAGGATATGCATGCATATTTTTAGTTTCAACAAACATACATATACCTTGAAGCATATTTAGTTTTGATGATTCTTACTTTTTATAAAAGAAAATTTATATGAGCTTAAATGTCTTATTTTCATGATTTTGTTGATTACATGATTCTTACACTCTATGTTTGGTGTTACTCGTGATTTTTGAGCCTATATGTGCTCTATTGCTATTTAAGTGTCGTTGATCATATGATTTTCATGTTTTCATGAATATATTCATGTTTTATTTCTTACTTGAAGGATTTATTACAAGTTTTTAAAATTATCTTTCTAGTCTTTATCCCTCAATTGGTAGTGATTTTCAAACATGTTAAAATATTTTCAAATGAAAATTTTTGAAAACCCTACCTTCTGAGGGCGGTTGAATGGGCGACCATGTCTTGTGTACCTTATTAAATATCCTTTTAAACTTATGCATGAATAGGGTGGAAGTAATGAGTTATACACATAATCTTCATGGAGTTTTATTTTTGTATACTCATATTTGATTTCTTATATATGTATGCTTCAAATTTCAATTGATATTTCTATTTTCATACATATATATATGATTTGATTGTGCTTATTTTACAATACCTTTACATTTTTTAATCACAAATTATGTTTATGTTAAGCTTGATTTTATTTTAAATGTTAATTAGTATCTTTACAAACTTATACATTGATTTCAATTGGTATTTGTTTGGTTCAAAATGTACTTCATGTTTTACCTTCAATTGGTATCAAAATCTACTATTGGTGTCTTAAAAAAATTTCTACAAGTAGTACCAACATTTATTTTTGTCAAATATTATTTGATTTCATTGGTATCATATTCATTTTGTTGACTTCAAGAAATTTCAAAAATTTATTTTAAAAGTGCTTTCAAAATTTGTTGATATATATTGCCTATATGTAAGGGGAGCTTAACATCTTTCTATATATAGATTCATGTTGAGTGTACTTCCATATTGAAGAGTTTGACCTCTCTTTGTTATGTAGTACACGTGTGCAGGGGGAGCTTAACATCTCCGTTTATACATTGTATATTAAGCTTTATGTGGGTTAGGGTCTAGTCATCCCTTCTCCATGTAATGTATGTATACAGGGGGAGCTAACTTATCGCCTCTCCTTTTCATGAATGTGTATTGCATATATATCTTTATTTGTCTTCACCCCTTTGTTGATGAATTGATAAAAAAGGGGGAGAAGAATTTAGAGAGTTTATATATGCATGTTTATATTCTCGTTTATGCATATATGTTTTTGTTTAGTATATGCATTTCATTTAATATCTATTTGTTTATTGCTATGTTTGAGTTAAGGGGGAGCTTCTATGAAGCTTATCTTTAATCCATGCATTTATAACTTCATGAGTTTTGTTATCATAAAAAGAGGGAGATTGTTGGCCCAAAGGCCCATCACTCTAATTTTGATGATGATTAACTCATGTAGTTATTGTACTAATGATCTTGTGCTTTTTAGTTTCAAATATTTGGTCAAGATCTTAGTCGGTGTTTAGCTTCAACGAAAGATTCGAAGTCAAGTTTTGAAGCTAGCACATGTAGATTCAAGAGCTCGCGCGTCAGGATCGCATCCAGCACTCGGATAGAGTCAAGCTCTTTGGATCGTATTTGGATCGAGTCAGCTTGAAGAAGGAGTTCTATAAGAAGATTTCAGTTTATTCAGTTTGAGTTTATATTTAGATCTTGTGAAAGATAGACTAGTGTTAGTATGCTCAAGTTCACACACACAAGTTCAATATGTTTGGTTTTCGGTTTAATCGATTTTGGATTTAATGTCAAAAATATAGATATATTTTTTACATGTGTATTGGATTCTATCCATACACTGTATGCTTCAAAAGAGATTAAATATCTTATTTTGTTTTTATACAAGTTTTGGAGAAAATAGATTTTCATTTCAAATTCAAGTTTTGGAAAATACGGTTTTCGGTTTAAAACTTAATTTTTATATCATAAAAATAGTTCAAATAGTTTGTAATATGTGTAGATTTTTTGTCACATATATTTGTTCCTCAAATATTTATAAGAACTGATTTTTGTGAATTTAATGTGATTTTATGGGATTTTATTAGAGTTAAAAAAAAAACAAGTTTCAAATCCCTATATCCCAGCCTGAGCCTTCTGGCGGTCGACAGGTTAGTTGACCGATGTGCACAAGGACGTGCACAAGGCCAACCTATAGGTCGGTCGATCGACTATAACTACCCAACTCTCGGGTAGTGTCGGTCGACTGGGCGGTCGACCGACAGGCCATGACCTTTAGGCTCGGTCGACCGAGCGGTCAATCGGAAGGCAGTGTTTGTCATGGGCGGTCAACCGGTGGCTTAACAGTCAGAAATATGATCATTGGACGGTCGACCGGTCGGCGACCGAAAGTCTAAAAATGGCCTTTTCTGGCTGCTAACGGCGATATTCTTGAGGGCCTATATAAAGGGCTTCTCTTGGGCTGTTTTCAACAAGATTTCCAAGAGCCTTTTCTTTCCATCTTTCAAGTGTTTTGCAACAAGTTTTAAAGAGTTTTTGAGCCAAAAAAAATTTATCTTTTATTTGTTTTAAAGTGTTAGAAAAATCAAAGAAAAGAGAGTCTTTGGGAATTGGTTTTTATAGGAGAAAACTAGAGGGATTTGGAAAAATCAATATCTATTTGGTATTTTTTCCAAGTATTTTTCTTTGTTATTTTTCTTTTTAAACACTTTATTTTCTCACACTTGAGCTATCATCTCTAATCCTATCTATATGATCTTGTTTTTGTGAGAAAAATTATTTATGGTCTATTGTGATCACCAAGGTTGTAATCTCTTCTTTACTTTGAGTTTGTGTCTATCGCTCTTGTGTAGAGGTGATTGTGTTTGAGTTTTGGCTTTGTACCTATCTCTCTTGTGTAGAGGTGATTGTAGTTGAGTTTTGATTTTGTGCCTATCCCTTTTGAGTAGAGGTGATTGTGATTGAGTTTTGGCTTGGTGTCTATCCCTCTTGTGTAGAGGCGATTGTGTTTTGGCTTTGTGCATATCCCTCTTATGTACAGGTGATTGTATTTGAGAGAGGAGTAGTATACTCCAAGTGTAGAGTGATAATTCCTCAGTGGAGGTCCCTTTGTGGAAGGTCTTATGTAGACAAATAGTGGAAATCCTTCTGTGTGAAGGCGAGGATGTAGAGCAGTGGTTCAAACCTCGAAACATATCTTATTTTTGTGTTTGATCTACTATCTTTAAACTCTATCTCTCTTATATCTTGCATTACTTTATATTACACATATTCATTTGCTAGATATAGTTTGTGTGTTCCCATACTTGTGTTGAACCAAGAGAGCTTCATATAGCACCTTAACTCTTAATTTAGAGGAATCTCGAGGAGATAGTCTAGAGCACTTCCCGGGAATTTGGCTACACTCTTTGGTTACATATAGTGTATTGCAATTGAGTTTTAATTCTGCATCATTTGTATTAGATTAGCTAGTACACCTATTCACCCCCCTCGATGTGTATTTCAGGTATTTATAGGAGAAAACTAGAGGGATAGGAAACGTATGAAGATAAGGGGAGCTGGTTATTTCTAAATTTGAATCCTTCCCTTATCTCCAAACTTGACTTGATTTATCCATAATTTTTTTGTGAAAATTCAATTCTGATTTGCAACTTATGACGAGTTGATTGCTGAATATGACTTACCAAATGATAGAATTAGAAATAGTGATCAACATAAGAATTGTATCTCTTTAAGTCTTGTTTCTGGATCATCTTGAATCATCAGATTTAAGTTTCAGTAGCGAATGTTGTGATTAAAATGCTAAAATGTATCCAGTCTAAATCTGAATTTAAATTGCTTCATCTCATCCGTTGGTCTTCTCTTTATCCATTTATCCTCTTGAATTTTTAATTTATCTTCTAGAATTGATAAGATATCCATTTATCTTCAGCGAAACTGATAGCATCTTCAAAAAAATCCATTTTTTCCTTAAATTAGATGATATTATCTTATCTGATATATCTAGTTTTCAGATAAAATAGCTTCTAGAATTTTTAGATTTGAATCGATTCACTTTCTTTTGAACTGTTGAATTTAATTGGATAAATTTCATGCTTATCTTCTCCCTATCATACCCTACATGAATTAGAACATTAACAAAAGTTATTTGCAATTTTTATTACAAAATATATATAGGAATGTAATAATATTTATGTAATATATGTGTCCAAACAAACTGCCAATGTCAACCAATATCCTCTGGACTATGGAATCCCTGACCTTGGCCGTAATCACCACCGCATCATCATAGGCACTTGAACTCCTTCCAAGTCGGCATCCGAAAAAGAGATGACCTCGGTGATCTTAGTTTTCTTCTTGGATGGTCAGCTATATGCACATTATGAGCATACTTCTTTATTTGAACATTAAAGATACCCCCTGTCGTTGGACTCTAGAGATGACATGTATCATCCTGGCACTGGTTGTAGCATAAACGATGTGCTGCACTGGGAGTGCCTTGGTGCTTCCTTGGGGTTTGACTTAGGGGGTGCACCCTTACTCACATATTGCTTCAGATGTTCCCTCTGGATTAGCTCTCCGATATCCAACTGGAGTTGATTGCAATTGTCCTTGGATGCCTATTGTAATGATGATATTGTAGAACTTGCTCCTGATACGTCTTTCAGATGGGGACCTCAGAGGGGTGGAGGATCCTTCAATAAGGTCCCTCTAATTTGTTTCAGAATGTGTGACCGAGCTGCATTTAGGGGGTCCAACCGTGGAACAGTGGGGGCCCATCCGACTGAGAAGGATCAAGGGTTGGAGTATTCTTCCCCCTTGTCTTCCCTTGTGGAGGTAGGGCTCAAGATAGCCTTCCTTTCTCTCCTCGAGCTTTGGGCCTCTTTAGTATTCATGTATCGCTTTTCCTTATCATCAGAGCATCCAAGGTAGACGGGGGATATAGTGAAGAGGGGGCTAGCCAACTCGGGATGACGAACACCGTTAGTAAGTGTTGCCATCGCGATGTTCAAGCTATTTTTCTCCATATCGAGATGCTACATTTTAAATCTTTGAAGATAAGACTATCTTTTTCCCTTATATGATCCCCATTAAGCAGGCCTGGTTCTTCTTCCTCCTTCTGCTCATAATGAACTGCTGAATGAAGTCTTTTACGAGTTGTTTGAAGGAATGAATAGACCGGGGAGACAACTTATTATACTAGTCCCTAATCTTAAAGTTGTGGAAAAGACTCAGCACATGACCTTCTTGTCTGTCCCCATCAACTCCATCATGGATTTATATCCCTGAACATGATCCATGGGATCTCTTGATCCGTTATACGTTTCAAGACCTAAGGGTATTTGGAACTTTTTTTTGTCCCTCGGTGAAGTGACGAACTAATGATTCGAGTTCATAATCCTCCTTGTCCTCCTCATGATGCCAGTTGTGAACGATCTCCTTTTGATAGGATCTTCGGCGTCCCTCAGTCTGGCAATCGCGAGAGTGGCATTCTTCTCGTGATTGCTTCGAAGTCCTCCCCTTGGAGGGGTTCTTCTCCTCCCTAGTCTTCTCCCCTTGCTTCCCCCAATGACTGTGCTCAGGGGATCGAGAGCGTATCACCGAGGGTTGTGACTGAGAATTGTACCCTCCACTACGTTCCTCGCCTCTATCTCCACCCAGGTCACCATGGTTGTGGTTTCTCCCATTGGGAATCTTGTTGACGTGTGGAACCTGTCCATCGGGGGGTCTCCTCCAACAGGCTTTCCATGCATTTCCCATGCTGCGAGTGTTTCAACGCCTATGAGGGCATGTAGTTGCAAGGTAATCATATTGAACTGCTCCATGGTGGCAAAGGCTGGGCTAAATGATGAGGTTGGTCCGGCCTTGGGATTCTTGGGGTGATTGGAGGACGATAGGGGATTTGTTGAGTGACGGGGACCTCACTGGTCTGGGATGGTTGTGAACCGGCAAACTGCGTACTCTTACTTTTGCTTCGATTATGGCAAGCATGAAGGTTTACTACGGTTCCCACAAATAACACAAATGTTTGAGTAAATTTTGACTATAGATGTGAAGTGGGTTTGAAAGTACACCTAGAGGAGGGTGAATTGGTGTAAGGCTAATCTAATGAGAAATAATGCGGAATTAAAAACTTAAAGCAACACACTTAGTGTAACCAAAGAGTGTAGCCGAATTCCCGGTGAAGGGTTTTGGACTAACTCCTCTTGATTCCTCTAAATAAGAGTTGAGGTGCTATATAAAGCTCTCTTGGTTAAACACAAGTGAGGCACACACACAAACAAACCAAGCATATATGAATGATATGACAATATGAATCAATACAAGGCACAATATAAAAGAGAGAGAGTTAGAGAAAGTGGATCAAATGCAAACACCGAGATATGTTTTGAGGTTCAAGCACACAGCTCTACGTCCTCGCCTTCACACAGAAGGATTTTCACTAACTTGTCCAACACAGGACTTCCCACACAGGGACCTCCACTAAGGATTTTGGGCAAATATAATTTGAGAGTACACAACTCCTCTCTCAAATACAAATACAACCCCTACACTTAGAGGTAAGGCACTAAGCCAACACAATATCAACCTCACAAATGAGGGATAGGCACAAAGCCAATACCAACAACAATCACCTTATACTTGAGGGATTCCAACTCAATCTCCACCTCTCACTAGAGGGATACGAACACCACTTCCACAATCACCTCTCACTAGAGGGATATCAACACAATCACCTCTCCCTAGAGGGATATCACAAAGTATGGAAGGTTTACCACTTGGTGATCACAAAGATCACAAACCAAATCTTTCTCACAAAACAAGATCCTAATCGATAGGATAGATAGATAAGCTCAGGTGTGAGAAAATCAAGATGTTTGGAAATCCAAAACACAAAGAAAAACTCTTGGGAAAACTTCTAGAATAGATATAAAAATGAAGATCAACCAAAGACTTCTCCTTTTCTTGATTTTTCCAACCCTTTAAACAAATAAAGATAAAATCTTTTGGCTTAAAAACTCTTTTGAAAACTTGTATATAAACACTAGAAAGAATGAGAATTTTTGCTCTTAAAAAACTTGTTGAAAACAACTCAAATGGGAGGTATTTATAGCTCCCACAAAATTCTACCCGTTACAATCTGGAAAAGCCCAGATTGCCCCTCCGGTCGACAGGGCCGGTCGACCGACCAACGGTCATATTTCTGACTGTTGTGCCTCCGGTCGACTGCCCGGTCGACCGGACCAAAGCGCACTGTCGACCGTCCGGTCGACCGGCCCCACCCGAGAGTGGGGTGATCTCAGTTGGTCGATCGCACTGTCGACCGGCCAAATCACTTGGCCTTTGTGCACGTCCCGTGCACATCGGTCGACTGTGACGATCGACCGTCCAGTCGACCGCCAGAGCCTAGCAGGGAAAAATTATAGGATTTAAAAACTCGATATTTTAACTTCAAATAAATCCCATAAAATCACATAAATTCCACAAAAATCAGTTCTTGTATTATTTTTAAAATAAAAATATGTGTGATAAAAATTCAACACAAATTTCAAACAATTTGAACCATTTTTGTGAGATTAAAAATTTGCCTTAAACCAAAAACTGTACTTTCCAAAACTTGAATTTTTGAAATGGAAATTCGTTTTCTCCAAAACTCATGTAAATACAAAAACATGATATTTGAAATAACTTTGAAACATATTGTATATGGATAGAATCCAATATACATGAAAGGTATTATATCTATATTTTTGACTTGAAAACCAAGATCGGTTAAACTGAAAAATCAAAATACACGAAACTTAAAACTTGTGTGTGTATTCTGAACTTGAGCATATCACACTATCTATTCTTTACAATGAGATCTAAACATACTTAAACTAAAATAAACCGATATCTTCTTGTAGAACTCCATCTCCAAGTCGACTCAATCAAAACGTGATCCACCGAGCTTGACTCCAACCGAGTGCTAGATGTGAACTTGACGCTCGAGCTCTTGAATCACCATGTGAAAGCTGCAAAACACCTTTGTTGAAGCTAATCACCTACTAATATCTTGATTAAATATCTGAAACTAAATATCACAAGATTATTAGTAAAGTATAACTACATGAGTTAATCATTATCAAAACTAGAGTGAAGGGCCTCTGGGCCAACAATCTCCCTCTTTTGATGATGACAAAACTCATGGAGTTATATATGCATGGATTAAAGTTAAGCTTCATAAAACCTCCCCCTTAACTCATGCATAGTAACAAACAATAAGATATTTAATGAATGCTCAATATAAATATGCATAAACATGTATAAAACAAGAAAATGAAATAAACATAATCTTTGACACCAATGAAATAAACATGCTTTTGATACCAAATTTAAAATAAAAATGTTCTTTAAAAAATTTTGCTCTTGATACCAATAAAAACTCTTGATACCAACAAAAGATGCTCTTGATACCAATGGTAAAAGATAACAAATTTAAACAAACATGCATATAAACAAACATGCATATATCAAACTTTAAAATATTTCTCCCCCTTTTTGTCAATTCATCAACAAAGGGGTACAAACAATAAAAGCATAAACAATATTTTTCTCTCTTTTTGTATAAATCAAAACAAGAAAGGTATATATGCTATATACATCCATGAAGAGGAGAGACGTGAAGTTAACTCCCCCTGCATACATGCATTTATATGAAAAGAGATGACTAAACCCTAACCACGTAAAGCATAATATGCAATGTATAAAAAGAGATGTGAAGCTCCTATTACACATGTGTACTACAAATCAAAGAAAGATCATTCACTTCAATATGGCATACACTCAACATGAATATATATATAGAGAGAAGATGTTAAGCTTCCCTTGCATATAAGCAATACAAATCAAAAAAATTTAATACCAATTGAAAAATATATCGATTTAGCATGAAGGTATACATCGAAAATATCATGATACCAATTTATGATAAACAAAACATTTTGAAGAAACCAACAAAAATTTTGATATCAATTGAAAGATATAAACATATAGGTAACCTTGATACCAATTGTAAAAATTAGTACCAATTGAAAATATTTTACACTTTTGATATCAATTGAAAAACATAAACCAATCTTTTTGGTTAAACACTAAAATTATTTTGTAATAGAGATACCAAATAGAGAATAATATCAATTTAATATTCTTGATACCAATATTGAAAATGAAACATATACCAATTGAAAATAATTTTCATTAGGAGCATAGGAAAACAAATGAAAACTAAGATATCATTTTTCAACATAAAGAGTGGGAGTAAGATATCAAAGGAAAACAAAACCGATTTAAAGGTAAAACATGAATTTTCTCTCCCTTTATGAAATACTATTGAAAATGATGCATAAGCTTGTATAAGATATCAATTTAAAAATAATTGTCATTAATGACTAAATCAAGCTTAGCATGGTAAAATTTGTACTCAAAGATATAGAGATATAGTAAGCACAATCAAAACACATATATATGTATGAAAAATTAAATACCAATCGAAATTGATATTATTTGAAGTTAAAGCATACATATATAGAAACAAATACGAGTATACAAAATAGAAATCAATTGTGATACCAATTGAAAACACAATGAGAATCAAGTGTATAACTCATACTCCCTACTCCCATTTCATGCACATATTTAAATAGATTTTCATTTAGGCTCATAAGGCATGGTCGCCCATCCAACCGCCCATAATGGGTAAGGGTTTTCAAAAATACATTTGAAAATAAGTTTAGCACAATTGAAAACTCTACCGAAATGAAGAATACGAACTAGTTATATGATAACATTGTAAACTAGCACGAAATCCTTTAAACAAGGAATAAAATAAGAGAATATCCATGAAATATGAAAATCATATGATCATCAAACACTCAAAGGTTTATAAGCACATATAGTCTCATGAAAACAAATCGTGAGTAAATAAGAAGTAAAGTGAGTGTATAAGAGTTACGTGAAAAACATAATCATGAAAATAGGCAATAAGCTCAATATGAAATTCCTTAATAAATGAAAACATGAAAATCATTAAAATTTAATTTTCAATAATACAACTTTAAGGCATATGTATGTTTTGTACAAACTAGAGTATACATACATATCCAAATATGAACGAGTCCACAAAAATATATGCATGAAGGCAAGTGGCTCAAGGATGTATATGTATAACTATTAGTTTAAACAAAATGGACATATACATGAAGTTAATCACAAATATGAAAACATGCATAAAGATAGGAATACAAGTCAAAATGTATGAATCATCAAAACTAAAGTTATGCTAGAACATCTAATGGGTACAAATGAACAATTAAGCACAAACATATAATAATTTATTTGTGGCTCACTAGTTGTACAAACATATACTCAAGTTTTAATGAAGGATACATTTAAAACAAGTAGTCAAAACGTGAAATATCAAACAAAACTCATATGATTATGATGTAAATACTCATGTTATTAGAGCTATGATATACATAATAGCTAAACTATGGAGAGAAAACAAAATATGGGTCCATATAAACAAGATCTCACATACTATATTGAAAACACCTAGAGGGGGGGTGAATAGGTGTAAATGCTAATCTAATGATCTTTTTAAACTAAGTATGATGAATGATGCAACAATCTCTCAAAAACAAGACTAAGAGCCGAATACCCCTTGCGAGGTTCTGAACTCCTTCCTCCCAATTCCCCTAGATATGGGTTAGAGGTGCGCAATGCAACCTTGTTGTATTGAGATATGATTGATCAAGGCAAGTTATGATGATGAGAAATGAGATGCACACAATATATCACAAGAATTACAAGCTTGAATTAAAAGCACAAGGAAGAAACAAGATCACAAGCAAGTAATAAAGAGCAATAAAGAGTTAGAGAAATTTAAAGCAAGAATTGGACGCAAAGGCAATCGCAAACACAAATATTTGTTTCGAGGTTCGAGCCACCGCTCTACTCCCCGCCTTCACCTCCGTGAAGGGTTTCCACTATCCACCGAGGACGCCTTTACAATTTGGTCTACCGAAGACCGAGCACCGAGCTCCACCGAGTACAAAGGACCTCTACCGAAGAGGTTGCTCCACAAGGAAAGGATTACAAGAACAAAGTGATCGCAACAAGATCACTACACTCTTTCTCAAACTCTTTTACAAACACTCTCACTTCAATTACAACTTCACTATAGAATGAGTATTGAATTTTTGGCTCTATGAAGTGTGGTGAGAAAAACTTCAGTTGTAGAGTGATATTAGTAATCAAACACAACTGAAACACAAGCTCAAAAAGAATTGGAATTGAAAGCTTTAAACTCTTTTCTTTTCTCTTTTGAAAGCAATGCAAACTTGAGGATTTTTCTAAGTAATATGCAAGAGAGACTTCACCTCTATTTATAGGGTTAGAAAATAGGTTAAAAACAATTTCTTTACACCTAATTTGACCTGCAAAAGCTCCCCAACAACTCTCTAAAAAATCTGTTAAAGCAGAAAAAGAGACAGATTTTCAGAACTGCCCAAAGAGGAAAGAGCCGTTAGGCTTGTTGCAGGCCTGGCGGTCGACCGGTCCGGTCGACCGCCAGCACAGCTGCAAAGAGCCGTTGGCGCCCGAAACAACCTGAGAGCAATTTGCTCTCCGTCGGTCGACCGGTCGGGTCGACCGACGGACATGCACAAACAGTGCATGTCCAGACACATCGCCGGTCGACCGGGCCGGTCGACCGAAGTTGTCTGAAACAGAAAAACTGCAGGTTTTTGGAGTTAGAAAAATTTTGAGAAATATTTTAAAAATACATATAGCTAAGTATTATGCAGAAAATAGTTTATACACATGTTATATACAAGATTTTCAGGATATAAAACTTTTGGTACATGTATATATAAACTAAGGCATAAAACTTAGAAATAGCCATTTTCCCATTTTCAAAACATAGGAAATATATGAAACAAATGTGTGTGCAAATCCTAGAGCCAAATTTCATATACTCAAACTTTAACATTCTATTTCTTACAATGATTCTAAAACTTCAAGATCTTCAATAGGCTTCTTCATATGATCTTCAATACTTGTTCCTTGAGCCCAATAGGAGTTGACTTGAGTCCAAATCCTTGTATTTGTGAGAGAAGACTTCTAGAATGAATAGAAATCTGAAACACACTTAAACAACAAATGTTATTAGTACAAATAACTAATATGTTTTGTAATCATCAAAATACACTAATCATGGGTGATTGTAACCTTGGGCCAACAATCTCCCCCTTTTTGATGATGACAAAACATATAGGTTATTTAAATAAACATGGAAGAGGAGTTTGGAAAACTCCCCCTCAAATAATGCAAGAGGAGTTTGGAAAACTCCCCCTCAAATAATGCTATGTATAAAAATTTGACTATGGAAGCACAATACATAAGCATTCAAGGCAAAATAGTTTTGTCAAAGACTTAAATAAACAAACTTAACAAACTCAAACAAATTCAAAATATCAAACTCTCAAACTCTCAAACTTATTCTCCCCCTTTTTGTCATACATCAAAAGGGTTAAAATACCAATTGAAATTATATTTTTTTTTTAAGAATCCATAATACAAACATTCAACTCACCACAAATAAATGAAAATCTAGCATAGTCTAATGGTTTAGTAAAATATCGGCAAGTTGAAAATCGGTAGAAACATATTCAATAACAATATCACCTTTCTCATAATGATCTCTAAGAAAGTGATACCTAATGTCAATGTGTTTGGTTTTACTATGTTGATTTGCATTCTTTGTCATGTGAATAGTACTAGTATTATCACAAAATATTTTAACATGATCAAAGTGTAAATCATAGTCAAGGAGAGTATGTTTCATCCAAAGAACTTGTGCACAACAAGCTCCGGCCGCAACATACTCCGCCTCGGCGGTTGATAGGGCTACCGAATTTTGCTTTTTGGAAGACCAAGATACAAGACAATTACCTAAGAATTGACATGTTCCACTTGTGCTCTTCCTATCTACCCTACAACCCGCATAGTCGGCATCCGAAAAACTCTTCATTTCAAATAATCCGGTTTTAGGATACCACAAACCCATTTCAATAGTGCCCTTAAGGTATCTAATTATGCGTTTAACCGCAATTATGTGAGATTCTTTAGGACAAGATTGAAAACGTGCACAAAGACAAACGGAAAACATAATATCCGGCCTACTAGCCGTCAAATAAAGCAAGCTACCAATCATGCTACGGTATAATTTAATGTCTACACTTTTACCTTGTTCATCCTTGTCAAGCTTTGTAGTTGTTGCCATGGGAGTTTTGCTTACTTTTGATCCTTCAAGCCCAAACCTTTTGATTAGTTCCTTTGTGTACTTGGCTTGATTGATGAAGATCCCATCCTTCCTTTGCTTGATTTGGAGTCCAAGGAAATAGTTGAGTTCCCCATCATAGACATTTCAAATTCATCCTTCATGCATGACTCAAAAGCTTTGCAAAGAGATTCATTAGTAGAACCAAAAATAATATCATCTACATAAATTTGCACAATAAGAATGTCATTTTCTACATGTTTTGTAAACAAAGTTGTGTCAATTTTACCTTTCTTAAAACCATTTGAAATCAAAAATGAAGAAAGTCTTTCATACCAAGCCCTAGGGGCTTGTTTTAAACCATAAAGAGCTTTATCTAATTTAAAAACAAAATCCGGATGTGTAGGATCAACAAACCCGGGGGTTTGTTCAACATACACCTCCTCTTCAATAAATCCATTTAGAAAAGCACTTTTAACATCCATTTGAAATAATTTGAAATCTTTATATGAGGCAAATGCTAGTGTCATCCGTATGGCTTCAAGCCGTGCTACGGGTGCAAAGGTTTCTTCAAAATCGATCCCTTCGATTTGAGTGTAACCTTGGGCAACTAACCTAGCCTTGTTTCTAACTACATTACCCGATTCATCCAACTTGTTCTTAAAGATCCACTTAGTACCAATTGTTGGTCTATCGTGGGGCCTAGGAACAAGGTGCCAAACTTGGTTGCGCTCAAATTGATTGAGCTCCTCTTGCATGGCTAGCAACCAATATGAATCGGCCTCGGCTTCGAGCACATTTTTGGGTTCAATATGAGAAATGAATGCATAGTTACCACAATAGTCATGAAGTCTAGAGCGAGTAGTTACCCCTTTTGATACTTCACCTATGACGAGGTCCTTGGGATGATGTGGATTGTATCTCCAATCCTTTGGTAGTGGTTGAGTAGGCTCCACCTCATGTGTTTGATTTTCATTTCCTTGTGCCTCTTCCACCTTAGCTTCGCTTCCTTCATCATCCTTTGGTTTGTTTCCCATAGTAGAAGCATCCTCCAAGGTCACTTTCTCCAAACCTTCATCCAATGCATCTATTTCTATAACATTCTTAACAAACTTGTTAGATTCCTCAAACTTAACATGAATAGACTCTTCAATAGTTAAAGATGATCTAATGAAAACTCTATAAGCCTTACTAGTGTTTGAGTAACCTACAAAAATAGCCTCATAAGATTTAGGATCAAATTTTCCTAAAAATCTTTTGTGTTTAAAACAAAGCATTTGCAACCAAAAACTTTAAAATATGAAACATTAGGTTTTCTAGAAAAATACATTTCAAAAGAAGTTTTAGTAGTATTTTTACACAAGAAGACACGATTTGATATGTAGCATGATGTATTTACGGCCTCGGCCCACAAATAATGTGGTAGACCATATTCACTTAGCATTGTCCTAGCCATCTCTTGTAATGTTCTATTTTTCCGTTCAACTACTCCATTTTGTTGTGGAGTTCTAGGACAAGAAAGTTCATGCTTTATTCCATGTTCATCACAAAAAGTGGTAAAGGGTTGGTTAATGAATTCACCTCCTCTATCACTTCTTATTCTCAAAATCGAAACATCTTTTTCTTTTTCAACTCTTTTCTTAAAAGTTTGGAAATACGAAAATGCTTGGCTTTTATGTTCAAGAAAGAAAACCCAAGTAAATCTTGAAAAATCATCAACCAAAACATAAGCAAATCTATTCCCACTTAAACTTTTGGTTTGTGTAGGGCCAAAAAGATCCATATGGATTAACTCCAAAGGACGTGATGTCATGATATTCTTAATTGACTTGAAAGAAGACTTAGTTTGTTTCCCAAATTGACATGCGTCACAAACTCGGTCCTTTTCAAAATTCAAGCAAGGAATACCTTTCACCATTTCCTTTGTGTTTAACCTAGAAATGTGATCAAAAGAAATATGCCCTAATCTCCTATGCCACAACCAAGAGTCATCATTGAGGGCTTTCAAACAAGTAATATTACAAGACATATTCAACATATCAATCATATAAACATTACTTTCACGAAACCGGAAAATACACAAACATTAGAAATTCTATCAATAACTTTGTAAGCAACATTATCAAAAACAACATCAAAACCTTTATCACAAAGTTGACTAACACTCAAGAGATTATGCTTGAGGCCATCAACTAAAACTACATTTTCAATTAAAGGAGAGGTGCCAAGTTTTACATTACCAATACCGATGATTTTACCCTTGGCGTCATCTCCGAAGGTGACGGTGCCACCTTCATGATATCTTGATAGGGTTGCAAAGTTGTTGATGTCCCAAGTCATGTGCCTTGAGCAACCGCTATCAAGATACCACAATCCTCTACGTCGTTGGGACTTGGAAAGTACCTACATCATTTAACATAATTGTTGATTTTGGTACCCAAACTTTCTTGGGTCCTTTAAAGTTAGTGCCTCGAACCCAACATTGTGACGTGATACATTTAATCTATCATAGCAAAAATTGGCTAAGTGCCCTTTCCGTCCACAATGTGAACATGAGAACACTCTACCATACATGAATGCATGATGTGTATGTGTAGTGTGAGCATGTTTTGGGTTTTGCCATGTTGTTTAGGTTGTGTAGCATGAACATGAACATGAGCATGAGCATTTTTCTTTGGGGCTTGTTTCTTAGGAAACATAGCCTCAATTTTCTTCTTGTTAAACTCACAATCTTTCAAAACAACACTTAATGAGTCTAATCTTTCCTTAAGCATAGAAACTTCATTTGAATCAATTAGTGGGGCCTTACCTTTGCAAGAAATCTTATATTTTTCTAAATCATTTTTGGTAGTGGCCAAAGTGGAAACCAAATCATCTTTTTTCTTTGTAAGAGTAAAAACTTGAAGACTTAAAGATTCATTATCCTTTTTCATTTAAGATACTTTTTCTTTAAGAAATCATAGTTTTGTGACAACTCAACAAAAGCCTCTTCTAACACATCCATAGAAAGTTCATTATCATGAGAAGGGGAAGAGGTTACCTTGCTTGTGCCTTCATTAGCCATGAAGCACATGTTGGCGGTGTCTATTTCTTCCTCGGATTCGGTCTCCGAATCCCAAGTTGCTTTCATAGCCTTCTTCTTGTAGGGCTTCTTTAAAGTGGAGGGCTTAGCTTTGTCCGGACACTCCGCCACAATGTGTCCCGGTCTTTGGCAATTGAAGCACACAATCTTCCTTTCTTCTTTGCCTCCTTGCCATCTTCTTCTACCTTGGTACTTCGCCTTGTTGTACATCCTCCGGACATTCTTAACAAGGAGTGAGAGATCCTCATCATCTTCTTCTTCATCATCTTCATCGGAGTGTGTAGCTTGACTCTTGAAGGCGATAGTCTTCTTTTTGGAAGGAGCCATATCCTCCCTTGCTTTCCTTTCCATCTCATGGGTTTTGAGGTTCCCAATGAGACCTATAAGCTCCATCTCTTCATTGTCGTTGAGTTCCTTCAAGGTTGTTGCTTTAACTTCCCATGAAGGAGGAAGAGCCCGGATGATCTTCCTTACTCTTTGATCATTGTTGATATCTTCACCTAAAGAAGAGAGTCCATTAGTAATCTTGGTAAATCTTGTAACCATATCATCTATGGTTTCATTTTCTTGCATGCTAAATGTTTCATATTGGGACCGAAGAAGGTCAATCTTAGCCTTCTTTACTTGTGAGGTTCCCTCATGAGTGACTATCAAGTGTGACCAAATCTCATATGCGGATTTGTAATGTATAACCCTAGCTATGTCATCATCATTTAGGGCTTGAAGAAGTGCATAGTGAGCTTTGGCATTGGCATCGAATTCCTTAGTCTCTATTTCGGATCAAGTGGATTCGTCACCGGGGGGTACACTAAAGGACTTAGTCACGGCTTTTGCAACTCGGCTACCTAGAGATTGCAAAAACACGGTCATCTTAACTTTCCATATGGGAAAGTTAAGTCCATCAAACTTAGGAGGGGTCTTAATTCCATCGGCCATTTTTACTATATGAATATGAATGAAATGATTAGCAAATTAGGATCTTCTCTAAGGTTGTTAAACCAATCCTAGAGTCCAAGCTCTGATACCAATTGAAAAACACCTAGAGGGGGGGTGAATAGGTGTAAATGCTAATCTAATGATCTTTTTAAACTAAGTATGATGAATGATGCAACAATCTCTCAAAAACAAGACTAAGAGCCGAATACCCCTTGTGAGGTTCTGAACTCCTTCCTCCCAATTCCCCTAGATATGGGTTAGAGGTGCGCAATGCAACCTTGTTGTATTGAGATATGATTGATCAAGGCAAGTTATGATGATGAGAAATGAGATGCACACAATATATCACAAGAATTACAAGCTTGAATTAAAAGCACAAGGAAGAAACAAGATCACAAGCAAGTAATAAAGAGCAATAAAGAGTTAGAGAAATTTAAAGCAAGAATTGGACGCAAAGGCAATCGCAAACACAAATATTTGTTTTGAGGTTCGAGCCACCGCTCTACTCCCCGCCTTCACCTCCGTGAAGGGTTTCCACTATCCACCGAGAACGCCTTTATAATTTGGTCTACCGAAGACCGAGCACCGAGCTCCACCGAGTACAAAGGACCTCTACCGAAGAGGTTGCTCCACAAGGAAAGGATTACAAGAACAAAGTGATCACAACAAGATCACTACACTCTTTCTCAAACTCTTTTACAAACACTCTCACTTCAATTACAACTTCACTATAGAATGAGTATTGAATTTTTGGCTCTATGAAGTGTGGTGAGAAAACTTCAGTTGTAGAGTGATATTAGTAATCAAACACAACTGAAACACAAGCTCAAAAAGAATTGGAATTGAAGCTTTAAACTCTTTTCTTTTCTCTTTTGAAAGCAATGCAAACTTGAGGATTTTTCTAAGTAATATGCAAGAGAGACTTCACCTCTATTTATAGGGTTAGAAAATAGGTTAAAAACAATTTCTTTACACCTAATTTGACCTGCAAAAGCTCCCCAACAACTCTCTAAAAAATCTGTTAAAGCAGAAAAAGAGACAGATTTTCAGAACTGCCCAAAGAGGAAAGAGCCGTTAGGCTTGTTGCAGGCCTGGCGGTCGACCGGTCCGGTCGACCGCCAGCACAGCTGCAAAGAGCCGTTGGCGCCCGGTCGACCGGTCCGGTCGACCGTCCCAAAAGAGGAAACACAGTTTCCTTCTCCCGGTCGACCGGTCCGGTCGACCGAAACAACCTGAGAGCAATTTGCTCTCCGTCGGTCGACCGGTCCGGTCGACCGACAGACATGCACAAACAGTGCATGTCCAGACACATCGCCGGTCGACCGGGCCGGTCGACCGAAGTTGTCTGAAACAGAAAAACTGCAGGTTTTTGGAGTTAGAAAAATTTTGAGAAATATTTTAAAAATACATATAGCTAAGTATTATGCAGAAAATAGTTTATACACATGTTATATACAAGATTTTCAGGATATAAAACTTTTGGTACATGTATATATAAACTAAGGCATAAAACTTAGAAATAGCCATTTTCCCATTTTCAAAACATAGGAAATATATGAAACAAATGTGTGTGCAAATCCTAGAGCCAAATTTCATATACTCAAACTTTAACATTCTATTTCTTACAATGATTCTAAGACTTCAAGATCTTCAATAGGCTTCTTCATATGATCTTCAATACTTGTTCCTTGAGCCCAATAGGAGTTGACTTGAGTCCAAATCCTTGTATTTGTGAGAGAAGACTTCTAGAATGAATAGAAATCTGAAACACACTTAAACAACAAATGTTATTAGTACAAATAACTAATATGTTTTGTAATCATCAAAATACACTAATCATGGGTGATTGTAACCTTGGGCCAACATATATATGTATGTCAATGTCCAATAAGCATGGCATATGACATAATGAGCATTAAAACAAGACATGCTACAAATGAATGATCTAAAAGCATGCAAACATAAATGGGAGTAAGAGATCGTTATCAAGACTATGAGGGAAACTCTCTATGTCTCCAAACCATGGTGATCCTTCCACCAAACTCCCCTTGAAAGTGATGAATCCAAATTAGTCATCATTAAGCTCAGAACGCATCCACCTCAAGGCACCATCACTCTCATGTCATGTAAGAGCCCACACCTACATCAAATAAAATAGGGGTGGTCTTGGTACCCATACTCTTTTGGGTCCATGGGGGTTAGCTCCTTTCCTAACCCAAACAAATCTATTTGCTACATTTACATCATGTAGTCTATCATAACAAAATTTAGTAAGGTGGCCCTTACGTCCACAATGTGTATAAGTGTACATATGAGCATACATAGTGTTTCGTGTATGAACGTGAGGAGCATGTGTATGTCGTGTATGGTGTACATGCATAGATGGAACTTGTTTCTTTCGAAACATAGATTCCAAGCGTGTATGGTTCATGGTACATTGGCTCGAAGTGGAGCCCAAACAATCAACACTCTTCTTTAAAACATTTATATCATTTTCAATAATGGAAGAAGAAGTGGAGCATGCAATATGTATGCTAGATGATGAAGCTATACTAGCATGGCAAACATGAGTATCAATATCATTTTTCAAAAAATATTTTTCTTAGAAACCAAATCCAATTCTTTTGATATAGAAATAATTTTGTTTTTCAAAGATTCATTTTCTTTTACACCAAAATCAAGTTTTGAAGATAAAGTCTCATTTTTCTTCAAAACGTTTTCACAATCATTTTTTATTTTCAAAATTTCATTTTCTTTTAGGGCAAGGTCAAGTTGGGATTTAAGTGAGTCACGTTCACTTGAAATCTCATCCCTCTCTTGCAAAACCAAATCAAGTCTAGAAGATAAATTTTTATTTTCTTTGTTAAGTCCAAAACTTTTCTTTTTCAATGCTTTATATTTTTCTAATAATTTTTCACACACAATGGAAAGTTCTTCATTTAAAGCATCGGCATCAACTAAATCATCGCCGGAAGAACTAGCACTATCATCTAGTTGAGATTCCGAATATACCTCAAGGGAGTCATTCCCTTGGACCATGTAGCAATGTTGGTCGGACTCATCTCCACTAGATTCCTTCTCCACATGATTCGTCGGTTGAAGCTTGGAGGAGGTCAAAGTGTTCCACACTGCAAAAGCAGAACCACAATGAGAAACCCACACAAATATTCTTTATTAAGCGTGCTTCTAAGTGCCATTAGGGCTTGTGCATTGGCCTCTATATGCTTGCTATTACCAAGATAGGATTTCTTGGTAGCGGCAAGGAAAACATGCAAGCCTAGGGTTTTTAGATACATACTCATCCTAAATTTTCACATGCCAATGTTGGAAACATCAGACATGGGAGGGGTCAAGCAATCCATGAGTGTGTGTAAATAATATAAGTGTGCAAATGCAAGTATTAGATTAGCAACCAAGATCACACTCCTAGGTGGTTAAACCTATTATCAGGAGCGTAGGCTCTGATACCAATTGAAAGTACACCTAGAGGATGGTGAATAGGTGAAGGCTAATCTAATGAGAAATAATGCGGAATTAAAAACTTAAAGCAACACACTTAGTGTAACCAAAGAGTGTAGCCGAATTCCCGATGAAGAGCTCTGGACTAACTCCGCTTGATTCCTCTAAATAAGAGTTGAGGTGCTATATGAAGCTCTCTTGGTTAAGCACAAGTGAGAGGCACACACAAACAAGCCAAGCATATATGAATGATATGACAATATGAATCAATGCAAGGCACAATATAAAAGAGAGAGAGTTAGAGAAAGTGAATCAAACACAAACACCGAGATATGTTTCGAGGTTCGAGCACACAGCTCTACGTCCCCGCCTTCACACAGAAGGATTTCCACTAACTTGTCTACACAGGACTTCCCACACAGGGAACCTCCACTGAGAATTTTAGACAAATATAATTTGGGAGTACACAGCTCCTCTCTCAAAATACAAATACAACCTCTACACTTAGATGCAAGGCACTAAGCCAACACAATATCAATCTCACAAATGAGGGATAGGCACAAAGCCAACACCAACAACAATCATCTCACACTTGAGGGATTCCAACTCAATCTTCACCTCTCACTAGAGGGATACAAACACCACTTCCACAATCACCTCTCACTAGAGGAATATCAACACAATCACCTCTCCCTAGAGGGATATCACAAAGTATGGAAGGTTTATCACTTGGTGATCACAAAGACCACAAACCAAATCTTTCTCACAAAATAAGATCCTAATAGATAGGATAGATAAATAAGCTCAAGTGTGAGAAAATCAAGGTGTTTGGAAATCAAAAACATAAAGAAAAACTCTTGGGAAAACTTCTAGAATAGATATAAAAATGAAGATAAAAAACAATCCCAAATACTTCTTCTTTTCTTGATTTTTCTAACCCTTTAAACAAATAAAGATAAAATCTTTTGGCTTAAAAACTCTTTTGAAAACATGTATATAAACACTAGAAAGAATGAAAATTTTTGCTCTTGGAAAACTTGTTGAAAACAAACTCAAATGGGGGGTATTTATAGCCCCCACAAAATTCTGCCCGTTGCAATTTGGAAAAGCCCAGATTGCCCCTCCGGTCGACCGGGCCGGTCGACCGGCCAATGATCATATTTCTGACCGTTGTGTCTCCGGTCAACCGGGCCAAAGCGCACGGTCGACCGTCCGGTCGACCGGCCCCACCCGAGAGTAGGGTGATCTCAGTCGGTCGACCGCATGGTCAACCGGCTAAATCACTTAGCCTTTGTGCACGTCCTATGCACATCGGTCGACTAGGATGGTCGACCGTCCGGTCGACCGCCAGAGCCTGGTAAGGAAAAATTATAGGATTTAAAAACTCGATATTTTAACTTCAAATAAATCCCATAAAATCACATAAATTCCACAAAAATCAGTTCTTGTATTATCTTTGAAATACAAATATGTGTGATAAAAATTCAACACATATTTTAAATAATTTGAACCATTTTTGTGAGATTGAAAATTTTCTTTAAACCAAAAACTGTATTTTCCAAAACTTAGATTTTTGAAATAGAAATTCGTTTTCTCCAAAACTCATGTAAATACAAAAACATGATATTTGAAACAACTTTGAAGCATATTGTATTTGGATGGAATTCAATATACATGAAAGGTATTATATCTATGTTTTTGACTTGAAAACCAACATCGGTTAAACCGAAAAATCAAAACACATGAAACTTAAAACTTGTGTGTGTATTCTGAACTTGAGTATATCACACTATCTATTCTTTACAATGAGATCTAAACATACTTAAACTAAAATAAACTGATATCTTCTTGTAGAACTCCATCTCTAAGTCGACTCGATCAAAACGTGATCCACCGAGCTTGATTCCAACCGAGTGCTAGATGTGAACTTGACGCTCGAGCTCTTGAATCACCATGTGAAAGCTTCAAAACACCTTGTTGAAGCTAATCACCTACTAATATCTTGATCAAATATCTGAAACTAAATATCACAAGATTATTAGTAAACTATAACTACATGAGTTAATCATTATCAATACTGGAGTGAAGGGCCTCTGGGCCAACAAGGTTGTCAGACTAGGTTTAAAAGGGTTGGCGGAGCTTTTGTCCTGCAGTGCTGAGGTGTAGCCTACAAAACAAAGACAACGAACTTAGAACCCTCTGACATTCAAGTTAGCCAAAAATCCAAGGTGAATATGTAATAGTAATTGGCTCTTACTAGAATTTAGGACATACCTTTGCTTGGAACTACTGTAGGTATATTTATAGGTAGGTCAAGAGGGTTGATTCATCATTTTGGATGCCATTTTAGGTTTGCGGACAATGAGATTATAACTGCCGCCCTCCGTGATTTAAGGGACCTTTTCAGGTCGCCAGATCAGTTATTTCTGTAGCCTTCTGTTGTAAGGTGCAGGCGGCTTTGTAGGCCCATACCGGCATGCTCTAGGGTATTTACAAAATCCATGGTTCCCCTTCTCTTGTCCTTCATGTTGAGATGGAAAGAGAGAAACTAGATTCTTGACCTTAAGTTAGGAAGGGCCACTCATAATACGCATGTTCTATTCTAACCACTCAAATTAAGAAGGGCCGGCCCATGTTGGACTACTCAAACATAACAGAGAAAAACAAGAGTGGAATAAAGAGAGTTCCAAATAGATTTTATATTTTTATCTCTTTCTATCCCTCTCACTAAAACTAAAAGAAAAAAAATTAAAAGCAACACTAGGAAAGAACAACGGATGGGGTGATAAGTGGACAGACGAGAGGGGAGAAAACATGAAGAATTAGAGGAATAAAGAAAAGAGAGAAGAGATTGGAAAGGGAGAGAGGGTATTTAGGCCTGTCAACAGCTCTGGTCTGGCCTTGTAACTGACCCAATTAGACAGGTATGGAAAGTGATATTCTGAACCCGAACTCGAATATTCGAATACTCGTTTACCCGTTTAATAAATGGGTCGGGTCTGATTTTACGTGAATCAGACCTGTTTATTTGTTTAACCGTTTCAAACCCAAACATAAATATCTATTGAGAACTAAGAAGTAAGAAACTATAGATCTCCACTATAGCTCCTCGTCGCCTCTTCTCTTAACCTTGCCCTCACTCGTAGCGCCGCCTCATCCGAACTCATTCGACCTCACCCGCCCCCGCCCTCCCCCCTCTCGATCAGATCCTCATCCGAGCCACCTCGCCCTCTCTCGATCAGATTAGATCCTATGTCAATGAAGTGGTCCTCGATTTTGTGTTGAAAAATAGTAAGCAAACAATCTAGCCTCTCTCGATCAGTCCTGTTCGATTTGGGCAGTTTCAGACCTCCCCCTCGATTTAGGGCGCTATGTCAACAGCCCCACCAACTGTCGCGTCCTCATCCTCATCGACGATCTCGCCCTTCGATCCTCTTACTCATTCTTCTTCAATTCCCTCATATCCCAAGGCTTCGATCACGAATTCAGGTTCACCGATTGTGATTTGTTTTTGTTGATTTTAGATTGATTATTTGGATTTGATTCAAAAATGATGGTAATTGAACATGCTGGTTTTTTGATTGATTAATTGGATTTTATCAAGTCAGATGTGATTTTGGGAGAGAAGAAGATCACGTTGGCTACACGACAATGACGACAGAGGTAGGGAGCAAATAAAGAGGGATTTTTTTGGATAAGTGAGATTTGATGGCATGTTGAAGTAATTAGGTCCGGGTGAACGAGTCTGAACCCGTGGGTAAAGTGGGTTCGGGTATGGGAACCCACCTTTAGGACTCACGGGTAAACTTGAGCGGGTTTGGTACCCCCTTGGGTAATCAGTTCTGGGTCTGATACATACCACCGATACCCGTCCTGAACTCGACCCGTTGACAGGCCTAAGGTAATTGCGATAGTAAAGTTTTATTTCCGTAATGTATGTTAACAGTGGTAAATTTAGTCCTTTAGTAGAGAGTGTAAATGTTATCGGTCGATATACTCGAACCCTCTTTGTTTAATATTTAACCTGTTTTGCTTAATATAGTGTTTATTTATTTTTTCACCACTGAACATACATAATAAAAATAATATGTAATTGATTTGTTGATGCTTATTGTTTCTAAATTAGTAAACACATTTTTTTTGTGCTATAAGTATTTATATTGATGAGCTTATATTTTATAATAAAGAAAAATATATTTATAAGCTAACATTACATTTATACAAGTGAGGTACCATGAAAAGATAGTACACCCATGCTCGAAGTTGATTGGTTGGGTGAGCTGTATTTCTCTCTGCTCTCACAAATACATGAGGTGTTAAGCTCATTAACAATATTTCACAAAGAAAAGATATGTTTATAAACAGGTATTTGTAATATTCGAATTTATTTTGTATCAACATATAAACAAGGAAAGATAGAGATAATTAGTGTTTGACTCTGTTTAATATATCGATGCTGTGCAAGTATTCACTTTTTAAAATGGAGAAAGATACATTAAGATGATTAAATTGGTTCAAATATGTATGGTTTGCGAAATAATCTAAAGACAGAGGGGCATACAAGAAATATAAAGATATTAATAATATTACAGAAACATAAGGACGTTTATGCTTAAAACCCAAAGACAAAAGAAAATAAAAAAAAAAAAAGAAGAAAAGAGAACACGTGTACCACCCGGCACGAACATCTCGTATAAATAGAGGGCAGAGGTCCCTGAAGTTAGGGTTTGAGCTTCTCCCGCCGCCTTCACGTCTTCTCTCCGTGCTCTCGGTAAGAAACGCAAAACCCTAATTTCTTCTCCTCTCCTGATCGTCCTTTCGATGATTACATTCCTCTTCTGTTTTTAGATCTGTTTTGGTTTCGATTTCTGCGATCTCATTCTGTTGTTGATCTGTTTATCATTGAGAAATCAGGATCATTTGTTCACTAAATTTGCTCATTTGCTTTCATTTTGTTGCCTGAAGGGTCGAATTTGAGAAGGAATTTTAAGGAACCACAATGAGGTCAGTATTCATCCCTGTCAATCTTTTTTGATTCCTTCAATAACTTTTATCTTCATCATGTTAAATCTATTCGCAAGGGGCGCTGGAAATAAGATTATTGCTCTGGTGGCGTGATTGATAAAATGCCGCTATTTCTTCCAAAAGAGGGATTTTAAAGTCTGATTAAAAATGTTGGGGACTAGAATAGTTATTTATTTATTTCGATCTCTTTGTTTATTGATGTGCAAACAAGGAGTAATTCTTTGTTGTTGATGTCAGTTAAATCTTTGTTGTTATTCATGCTGCATTTCTTTTGGAGGTTCTTTGCGTGGTAAATTGTTACTTTTTAAAAATGTATAACTGCAATTGTTGCTTCTATCCTAACTCTACTTTGAAGTAAAAGCTCTGATTTATTTGGTCTATGTATTGTTTTGCCTGAAGGGGTTAGGGAAGGTGGGTTGAGCTATTTAGGGGTGAGCATGGTCCGGTTCGGTGCGGTTTTTATCAAAAAAAAAATTGAAACCGCACTGACCGAAGAAGAGAAGCAACCGAATCGTAATATCGGTTCGGCGGTCTCAACCGAAATAGCATCTCAGTTGGCCTGGGCTTGGATTAATGAATATGAAAGAAAATGAATTTGGCCTGGGCATCTCAGTTGGCCTGGCATCGAAAGCTCTCAGTTGAGGGAGAATGAGAAAAAAGATTGGGCTGGGCTTGGATTAGGCTGGGCTTGGATTAATGAATAAGAAAGAAAAGAGAGTAAATGAATTTGTAACGGGCCTGGGCTTTGGGCCAAGAGAAAAGAAATAAAATGGAAAAAAAAAGAGTTCGGCTCTGTTCGGTTAACCGAATTCCAAAATTTTGGTAACCGAACCCGAATCGAATAGCCTCTCAACCGCACCGAACCAATCGGTTTGGTGCGGGTCAGTTTGGTTTGTTGGGTAACTGACCCGAATGCTCCCCCCCTAGAGCTATTGAGGGGCCAAACAGTTGGACATATGAAACCTGTTTAATCGGAATGTTGGGCATTTCATTGTTTGTTTTTGGCACATTTTAATTCTTGGTGTTCAAGTCTTGATTAGCTTTTCATTGTCATCTTGACGACTTTGGTCTGTATGAAAGGTTTATTGATACAGCCATTTCATGTGACCTATAATCATTTAGTTATAGTTTTGGGAAACATTTATATTGAAAGATTTTTGATTTATAACAATGACTGCCTTTGAATCTTGCACTTGGTAATAAGTGGAAAATCAATTTAAGGGGTGTATTAGGCCAAATAAGACTATAATATGTTACATGCTTGTTATGTTTATAAATATAATATAATATGCTATAAGTTCATTGGTTCCTTTTTATGTTGTTGTGTGCTGATGTTCTATATTCCTTTCAAAATTTTATTAAATGAGTTCAGATTCTGAGGAATGAGGATTGTGGATTGCGTACTTTGTGGGAAACTCTATTCCGGTTTGATAAGCATGAGCTATCTATGACAATATAGCCATGCATCTTGTTCATTTAACTTTTTTCAGTTTATTAAATTTTTTGTCTCTTGCCTTGATTGTTTTAATATTGTTATGTATTTTTGTGGGAAAATATGTTTTCTTTCTCTATTGTTTAAGAATCCTGTTTATCTATACAAGGATTTTCCTTTTATCTTGTATTACTGTTCTCTAGTGCTTCTTGTATTAACTGTGCCAATGTTGGAATGTGAAGCAGTTCATCAATTGATATTTAATTGTTTATTCACTGAATTGGTTTTGTTTTAATTTTCACTTTCTACAGTAAGTTGCAGAGTGATGTCTTGAGGGAAGCTGTCACCCAAATCAAAAAGGATACTTCTGAGAAGAAACGCAATTTCACGGAGACAATTGAACTGCAGATTGGGCTGAAGAACTATGACCCTCAGAAGGACAAGCGTTTCAGCGGTTCTGTGAAGCTGCCACATATTCCTCGTCCAAAGATGAAGGTCTGCATGCTTGGTGATGCCCAGCATGTTGAGGAGGTAAGATTTTTCTGTGATTGCATTGGAAGTAGTTATCTTTGATGTTTCACAAATGTATTTTGTTTTTTTATTTATTTAGTAATTTGTTTATGTTCGCATCCTATTTATTTGTTCACACATTCTACATTATGTCTGATAACCTCATTATTTAACCTCCAGGCAGAGAAAATTGGCCTTGACTGGATGGATGTTGAGAGCCTCAAAAAGCTGAACAAGAACAAGAAGTTGGTCAAGAAGCTGGCCAAGAAATATCATGCCTTCCTTGCATCAGAGGCTGTCATTAAGCAGATCCCACGTCTTCTTGGCCCTGGTCTCAACAAGGCAGGCAAGCATTTTCTCCTCACTTCATCAAAGTGTTAAAGTATTGTTGTACTAAGTGCTATTTGGGTGCCCATGAGTTCTGATCATGAGATTAGTGGATCTGGAACGAGGTTTTGTCGTCTCATAGGCAACATGTTGATTAGTTTCTTTGGTAGTGGATGCTTCTTGAAATGTTTAGATCTTATCGTTGGTAATTTTCACCTCTGGAAGCCAGGGAGTAAAGAGTGAGACTGAAGCTAGCATCTGTATGTCGAGTGATTCAGGTACTATCATGTTAGTTATGCATGGGATACATATATGGTGACTCCCAGAGTCAGCAAAGAAAGTTAGTTATGCATGGATTAATGTTTAGATTTAGTGGCTCCGGAATGAGGTTTTGTCATCTCATCGTTGATACCTTGAGTAGTTTCTTTTGTAGTGGTTGCTTCTTGTAATGTGTAGATTTTATCCATTGGTAATTTTCACCTTCGGAAGCCAGGGAGTAAAAGAATGGGATTGAAGTTTGTGTCTACATGTCACTTGATTCAATTATTATCATGCTATTTATGCATTGGGTACTTGTAGATATGGTTTGTGAATCATGAGTTTTGGCTGTTGTGTGAAGGAGTTTTGCCAATTATCTTGTTGATATCCCGAGCAAGTATTTTAGTAGGGGTTGTTTATTGGAAATATTAGGTATCATCTATCGGTAATTATCACTTACAGAGCACTGTTTAAAAGCAATAAGTTTAAAGTTTAATTAGTTATTACCACCATGCAGTCACTTGCCTTCTTTTAGCCGACCACCAGGCCTAAAGTAGTGAGTCATTTTAGTTTCCTTTGCTCTTTTGAACCATGGTAATCAATAGGTGTTTCACTTTCAGTGACACGTGTGATTATAGTTGACTTTGGGTTCTTCTGTTGATAAATTACTGGCTGTTTATTTAATGTAATAAGAAGCTGTTTGTGGTTGTTGCATTCAAATGCTAGGTTTTGTCCATCAGCAATTATAACTATGGAATATTATAGTGTGTGCTATGAAGAAAGGAAAAAAATTATAGGTTCTATTTTGTCTCTTGCTTCAGAAGTTAAGACTCCATGTCCTTCCAGAATTAAAATTTGAAGTGAAAAGTAAAATATAGGGCAATAAATAAGTTGAGATTTTTGCCCATCTGCCGCCATTCTTTCTCTCTTCCAGGACAATTCCAAGATACATGCTTGTCGAGATTATACTTTTCTGTTTATTAACTTCCAATATCAGCTTGAATTTGCTGTTGAATGTGGCTCTTAGCATCTCCATCCTTCATGTTGGTATTTTGTTCTATTTGATACCGGGTAGTTATGAATTAACTTGCATTGTTCCTCTGGTTCAGGAAAGTTTCCGACACTCGTAACCCATCAGGAATCGCTGGAGTCTAAAGTCAATGAGACCAAAGCTATGGTCAAGTTCCAGCTGAAGAAAGTTCTTTGCATGGGTGTTGCTGTAGGGAACTGTGCCATGGACGATAAGCAAGTCTTTCAAAATGTGCAACTTAGCGTCAACTTTCTTGTTTCCCTCCTAAAGAAAAATTGGCAGAATGTAAGTGACTCTTCAAAAATGGTTGTTTCCATGCTACTATGAGGCCATTTAGAATGGTTGTTTCCGTGCCTACTATGAGACTTTGAGCATGTCATTTTGTATGGCATGCTTTCAACAAGTTTACAATAATGACTTCCTCACTTTATTTTATTCTGAAAGAAGCTCTTTCATCCCCCATTATTTTGGTTGGGTGTAAAAAAAAACACACAATGGGGACTGAAGGGTAAGCTAGTTAATTCTGGCAATGACTAGTTGAATATAATTATTGACAGTGCTTTCTCTGGTCATTGTAACCTTTGATTCGGCATTGTCCCAAGTTCTTATCTTATTTTTCAGTTGTAGGCATCTAACTGATGGCTGTTACTTGCAGGTGAGATGCTTGTATCTGAAGAGCACCATGGGGAAGCCTATCCGAATTTTCTAAATTGCTCGTCTGGTTGTCTTTAGATTGGGGAGAGATTCTTGTCGCATTTGTCCCTTTTTCTTTGTTTTGCTGTCAACCTTTATGTTTCAATTGGAATTTTTTTTTGTGGAGATGGCATAGAAGGTCTGTAATGAGAGTGATGAAATATTATTTTTTTGATGGACACATCTATTTTAGTTTGGGATAATCTCCACTATTTTCTTGCGGTAGATGGTGGAATGGTGTACTTGGAAGATGCATTTTAGTCTGTGAAGCTTTATGGGTCCTCTCCCTTGTTCATTTGTTTCTGGTTATGATGCCAACTGATTTATTGTTTATGCCACGCAATGGAAGTGGATTACATAGCTTCTCCAGTACGGGGATTTGAACGCTGTTGTAAGTCTACTGTCTGGTTATTTGTTGGCATCAGTTGTGTTTTTTGATTTCTGGGATGAACCTGTTGATGCCTTTTTTATGTCTCTTCTTTTTTCATTTGATTCTTATGTGTAGAGATCGTTCATTTTAGATGAACTTGATTGCTGACAGATTGTCTTGTCTCATTTGCGTAAATTGTTTCTATTTGGAACTTTTAAAGGTGAAACCAGTGGAGGTTTTGTTCTTTTTCCTTTCAAAGGAGAAATTAATTGCAAGCTAATAAGAGTTGAGGTCTCGCAGTTGAGAGTTTGAGGGTGGATACCATATGTTATTATCAGGTGTAGTTCTTGGTCCCAAATTAATCGTTCCATGCTAACAGCTGATGAGTGAATTCTCGTTAAACTCAATAGCTTCAAGAACTGATGGCGAGTCAATTGCATTCCTCAAGATCAAATCATCTTTTTCCCATCTTAATGTTGCCTGCGAGTTTGTATTTGATTTTCTTCCCACTTTGTAATATCTTCGTCTTCTATTTGTAAAATGCATCATAATCATCTTCATCTTCCCAGTTTGTATTTGATTTTCACCTTATGAGCGATCACTCTGATACATTGTGGAGCGCACCCTCTGGTGGGGAAAAAAAAAAAAAAAAACCTAATCCACTAGTTTGGAGATTATTTGAATTCAGGAGTTCCTAGTTTCTTCTTACCAAATGTAGCTGATCTCTACTTATTAGATATTAAAATTTGGCTGGGATCTTCGAGTTTGAGACCCAGAAACTCGTAAGATATGCAGCCAATTCGGTGTTCCAATCTTAGTGAGGTTTATCAGTTCTGAACACTGTTGTGGAAACCAGAAGCACTGTTATTATGAACACTAGAACACCAGCGGAAGTAACACGAATTCTAATGGTAAGCCGATCATTATCATAAAACAGTACTGAAGATGCGCGCGCGCACACACACTCTGCATGTCACTCTATAAACGTGTATACTGGCAAAACTGTAATCATTCTTAGTATTGCTGACACCTGAATATGCTCCTTCACAGGTGTTATTGTTGGGACAAAGTCAAACATTACTGAACAGCTCAGATAAAAGATGATACTGTTCCAGTAGGACTTGTATGCAATACATGATGGCTCTGTTACAAAAATGACTGTCGTTACAATTGCTGTGTTGATTTTATTATCATTCAACAAGAATCATCCTCTGGAAATGTATTTATGCTGCCGCGCTCAATCCAAATGTAACTATTACTTCTTGAATCCACGAGAAGATTACTTGACCATGAAGGAACTTTTACAGCTGCATCCTCCAACCGCACTAGGATTCATCGTTACCTGCATCAAAATTTTAACTTTATCACATCACAAACAAAGATAAAGGAAATATATCCATCTCAGATGACATAAGATGCAACAGAGCACTTCTCTTGCATGAGATGATAATGAATATCAAACAGCGAGAGTGAAGCATGCTATTAAAGATTAAACGTGAATATTATAATGAAAATTCATTACAGCAGCAATTAAAGATTGCTGCAAACTAATGTCACATAGGCACTAAAAAATTCAATTGTATTTATTGAGAATCATTTGATAAAGAGGAGAAATGATCAAGGACCCAATACTTTGAAAATGATTATAGCTAGGAGTCAACTCCATTCTCTCGAGGATGAGTTATCTTAATGATTGTAGATAGGATAAACAGATCAACTGTTAGGGTATGCGTGAGACAGGCACTAGTTAAGTGATAACGCCAAACAGATCACAACTATTGGGGTATGCATGGTACAGGCAGAGTAATGAAAAGGCAGGCTGCTATCAATAAGATTAGAGTAAAAGAGAACATATTATTAGATACATTCTGTTGAGATAGAGTAAGGTAATCAGGATTAACCACTAATTTATGAAATGTCGAGGTGCAGTAGATCAGAAACTAGATTATGAATTTAATGAGTGAGAGCGGGGATTATCAAAATGGAATCAAATAGACAAACAATTGCAATACTTAACAATGTTGTAGAGAATCAGAGGCAAGAAGTGGTCTGATTACAGAGCCATGAAGCCCTATTACGATGAATGAGAAACCCCATGTTCATAACTGGATTAAGCCATATTTTTTAAGACGGGACGACTTCAGTTCAGCCATAAGTTTGGCATGCGAAGGAGTGACAAACAACCAACTAAATGAGAGGGTTAAACATTAATCCAACTGATCCTCTCAATTCACAAAAACCGATAAAGTAACAGTACAAGAAACAAAAGAAATAATTCGAAGAGGGAGAAACTCCACTTCGTTTTGTGCAGGAGAATTAACATTCCTCAAGCAAATATCACCAATAAATTATGATGCCCGTGATACGAAACTAACATCTCATAACTTTCACCCCCAGGCTAGTAAAGCCTTTATTATAAATAAAGCAACCTAGATCAGCAGTCCATATGCAATTGTTTACTCATCCTATCTACAAAAACTACAAAGAAATGAGAGCGACAGAAAGCAAAAGCAACATAACAACCTCGAATTTATGATGAACTGGAAAATAATGTCGCTTCATAAGAGATACGTAAAGGACACAGAATAATAACAATGGATTCGTTCTTAGAGCTTCAAAGAGGCCCAAGTACAAGCATTCTTACTGGTGAAGTAGAGATTGACCAGAGCATGCCCATTTGACACGGTTGTCTCAATACCATTAGCACAAGGCTATCTGCAAGCCTCCATCGGAATCCTAAAAGAACTTTTGGTACCACATACTTGGTATTCTAAAGGACCTACAGCACTTGTAGTGGCCCTCCTAGATACTACATGGGAGGGAGTTTGAGTAATTGATGGTTATGTTTTTCTAGGCACTATGGGTCTTTCTTTCTGTTGAGCTGTAAGGCTCAACTGTCTTAAAGAGCAAAAATCTTTTTTTTACGTTAGGCTGAATTAGATAGATAAGTCTTATGATTTCTTTATGAGTTCCAGTCTCATGATAAGTAAGAAACTTCTCCCTCCCTTGAATGTGATTTTCCTTTATATAAAATTGAAGATTCCTCCCTCCCTTCCTCAAAATTGATTTTCTTTGCATTAGGTTGAATAATAACTTCTTGGAAATAGTTAATATAAATTAGGTAACTATCATAGTTTCATTATGAGTTATGACACCAACTACATGTAAGAGCCTCACTAGGGTTTCCACTATATGTAAGCGCCCACCTTCTGAGTCTAAGAATATTCATCTTCTCCAAATTTGTGGTCCATTTAAATGAAGAAACTGTATTGAAGAGGGTCTAGCATGTTCACAAATTTATTAGTAACAGTGGCCTTTTGTAAGTACATTCATGGTTCTGGAATTCAAATGAGTAAACTAACACGAGTATTCAACCTGTTCAAGATTGCACCGGAACAAGCACAATTTCCTAGTCATTTCTTTTAAATTGATAAAAACTGTTGTGCTCTCCTCCCTCAGCCTCAGTTGGTAAGTATATCTATGGTTTCTAGGTTCAAGTGAAGATACCGAAGAGAGTCCAATATGTTCACAAACTACATTGAGAAAAATACAACCTGCAATTTTTTATTTTTTTTTATTTTTTTGTGGAAACTAACAGGATGTAAGTATCTTCCTTTGTGATGAGTCTATCACTGCAGAGATTATGACATATACAATGTATTAAGTGGTGAAAGACTGAATAATTCATACAACAAATATGATCACCAAGGGAAGTGGTTGTGCTGTCTGATCTACTATTGAAGACAACAAATTATCAATTTTTGCTTCTTGACTAGTTAATCTTTGCAAATACAATATCCTTTGCGCCCATCAATTTTGTTTTTTTTTTTTTTTTGCTATATAATATCTTTCTCCTCAGTTCTAAGATTTTCTCATACTTAAATACATATCAAATATCTCTTTACTCTTTATAAAATTTCCTTTCATTTCAGTCGTGCCTCAAAATTTATAAAACAGATAAATCTTAATCTAGAAATAATAAGTTGGTCCTATTGTTGTCAGTTTTTAGCTTCTGAAATTAAAAATCAATTGATCGCCTAGTGCAAAGCTACAAATGTCTTGAGCTCCCATAAAATTTTCAGAAAATGTTTATAATATGTTATATATGCAATTAAAACTTATATGATTAATTTGCTGGCAACCTAGATAAAGATACATGAAGCAATCATGATACATATAGCTCAAACTAATCTGGCAGCAATGGATCAACATGGCGCATTAGTGACGAAGAAAGGAAATTACCAGGAAAGCTGAACGGATCAATTCTTCCACATAATCAACAGTGGCGCCTTTTACGAAGTCATAGGAAACATTGTCAACTACTAACTTAACGCCATCTTTCTCAAAAACCCTGCAAGTATTACAAGAGTGCGTAAAACATGTCATATGAGAAAATAAATTCCAAGCTTTCCTTGAACTAAACGCCAGCATATTTCTTGGAGCTAGAAAAGCACCTATCATCTGAATTTCTTTTGTCATCTAGCAAAAAGACATACTGGAAGCCAGAACATCCACCAGTTTCTACACTTAATCGTAGCATTTTTTCACCACTAGATGCTTCTTTAGCTTGTAATTCTTTCATCTCTGCAAGATAAACCATAATTAGATATAGAATGGAAATAAGGCCGGCCAAAGTTAAACAAAATAGAAACACTTAAAGAAAAGAAGAAGGAACTTTATAGGAACCTGTACTCTTTTTGTGGTTCAGATAATTCTTATGTTGGCTTCAAACTGTTTCACATTTATAAAGAAAAAAGAAAAACTTTATGGAGGAAAACATCTACTTCTTACTTAAATCCATACTGCTTCCATGATCGGAATGCATTACGTCATAATTTAAAAACTAAATCTTTACTTAAAGCATGGTTTAAAATCTTGGTATCGGTATTGGTCAATAATTTTTAGTTTCAATATCATCCGTATAGATCGTCAATATCAGCCCCCATAACGGCCGATATTATAGGGTTAATATTGTATCAGGTACCTCAAATCCCGATACGATATTGCCAAAATATATCAAAATCGGCCAATATTTGAAACCATAATTTGAAGAACAATAGTTTCTCTTAGCTTCTACACTGGTCAATGTATACATGTCCTTACCTTTGTAAACCTTCAGTCTCGTCTAGTCTCATTACTTATGTCCACCAGGAAACATTGTTGCTTTAAAAGAAAGCAAGTTCCCAAAGGGAATAAAATCTCCAGGAACAATATAATATGGTGAATACTGCCAAGACATTGATGTTAACTATGGAGCCAGTAAACTACATCTTGGACCAACATTTGAAGCACACTCCACATGACGCTTGGTGTCAAGTATTAACTAATGCCAAAGAAAGAAACATGGATATACAAATAAAAAATTGATAGGGTGAGGGGTCTGAATTTCCCTCATTATCACTATAAGAGTACTGAATGATGAGACCATAGTCTCCTTATCTTCTTTTCCTCCCTCCTCTTTTCCTCCATTCTCTACCATCTTTTCCCTTCTCTTGATAATCCATATTATTGTGGCTAAAATTCACAAAGGTACCATAAACTTTCAGCTGTTTTGAAAAAAGTACTACAAACTTTAAAAATTGCAAGACGCTACCACAAACTTTTCTTCAAATTTTCAAGAAAATATACCATCCATCAACCCCATGTTAAGATAACGGTCACGTGTAAATCGCATGATCTGTTAATACCCAAAATATCCTTTAGTTTCTCTCAATCTCTCTATCTATCAAAGATTCAAAATTAAAAAAAGAAACCTCTCCATGCTCGGCATACTCTTTACTCCCTCCTCCACCCTCCGCCTCCTCCCCACTCCGACTGTCCCCTCCCAGCTCCCCCTTCCCCGTCACGTCCCCACCTCCGGCTGCCCCCTCCCAGCTTAGTCTCTAATAATGGGTTGGGTTTGCTTAACAAATTGATTGAAGAGTGTAGTCTCCAGCCCTCGGCAATGGAGTCAGTGTCAATGTAGATCGGAGAAGGAAAATGTAGGTTTTGAGTAGGATTTGGGAGCCATTTTCAAGGATTGAGAGTGCTTCTTGGAGATTGACATTGTGAGAGAGATGGGCCAATTAGGGGGCTAGATCTCTTGTGTTGTTGATTGTTGGGTTTTGGGCAAGAGAGTTGATGGGTTTTTAGGAGGGGACATGGCATGGGCTTTGGGATTTGATGAAGGGGATTGGGATGTGGTTTTGGGCTTAATGAGTAGAAATTGGTTCTCCATTGGAGAGGAGAAAGCTCGCTCTCTCTCTATTTTTCTTATGTGTTGTGTTGGAGAGGGGTAAAATTGTCTTTCTTTTTTCCATAACAATCGTGTGGTAGTTTATTGAAACTTTTAAAGTTTGTGATAGCGTCTTTCAATTTTAAAGTTCGTGGTATTTTTCTCAATATCGTTGAAAGTTTATGGTATTTTTGTGAATTTTAGCCTGTTATTGTTGGTGAGTCCTACATGATGACAAAATTGACCCACCATGACCATAGGTATCCTTATCTTCTTTTCCTCACTCTTTTCCTTCATTCTCTACTCTCCAGCATCTTTTTTCATCCTCTGTCATCTCCATGTTATTGTTGTTAAGTTGGTTTTTTGATATGCTGAAAAAAATTATCATTGCCGTGTGGGTTTACCAAAATCAGACTCAAGTCGCACAAGCTATGTTTTAAATGTTAACGGGTTTGAGGTAAGTTTGGCTTTCAATTTATCATACCGATCCATTGGCCTACAAAAGATAATGTCAAACAAGTCAAATCGACTTTCAATATTGCCAATACTTACGATACTCATACTATAAACTATCAACCAATAATCATACTGTGACAGTGTCTTTAAACTTTCCCAATACTTAGATATGTTCAGTATCTTGACTGGCTTTGATATCTTGACTCCTCTGGATCAAGTCTTAGCGACATCATCTTTTTCATTTTGTATTCGCTTTTCTAAAGACAATAATAACAAGAACAAAGCCTATATCCAAACTTTAGGGCCAGTTACACAAAGCTTTGTTCTCTATTTAATGTTTTTAGTTTCACTTCCTCTAGTGGACAAGCAACTACCTTACCCTTTTTTACTTCTTTTGCTTCTCTAGTCCTTGTTCATTTCGGTTTACCCGAGTCTCGAGCTTCTCCTTTAACTACAATCATCTGCTTCCTAATTGGCATGGTCTTGATTGCACACGCGTCTATACTCTCTTAAACAATTCTCCCTTGATTATCCTCAACCAAAGCTATCTAGTTTCTAATTAATGTGCTTAAGCTTTATCTTATTTTTAGCATATTGTAGTTCATCTACCTTGACATTTTTATTTCAGCTAAACAGTTTTTTGGCCATGTTTCTTAATTGCGCACATTTTAACACAAAGCACAGCTGGTCAAATAGTGGTTTATAAAATTTCCCTTGGTGTCATTGCTATTTATAATCACTTGGTACTTCAAAGAACAATTCTCCACTTGTTTCTATGAATAACATTCTTCTCAATCTATCCACCATGATGAACTATTGATGTTGAACTACTAAGTAAAAAGAATGATCACTCATTTACTTATGGCGAGTTAGTTCTCCTGCTGCTTATGTGACAATTCATATATTCTAATTTCATTTAGTTAATTCTAAGTTGTATAACTTTTAAAGCATGGTTTAAAATCTCTATGCCAGTATTGATATCAGTCAATAGTTTTTTCACATAAAATCTTCAATGTTGAACCTTAGTATATGCAATATTAGCCATATTGGCAATACCATTTCCCATATCAACTAATATTATAGAGTTAATATCGTGTTGGTACCTCAAATCCTTACACAAGGATTGTCCATATATATCAAAATTGATTGATATTTGAAATCATGTTTTTAAATTTAAGATTTTTATTTTAAAAAAATTATCCCCCAACTAATCTCATCATTTCAGAACTAATATGGCCTATTAGCTCAATTTATTAAAGTGTCATGCTAATAGCTAGGTCGCGGGTTTAAGACCTACATGGGCCAAGTATGAATTTACATTAACTATATTTTTCCTGTGATTATTGTCCTATACTTTTATTGCCGTCCCCAATGCGAGATAGAAGGTCTACATTAAAACTGTCAGATCTCTATGAAGTCATTTTCTTCATAACTTTTCTGGATGACCCTAAATTAGTAACTTCCTCCTCTCTTCTTCCCACTTTCAATATTTCTTCCTTCACTTTGTTCCTCTAGTTCTCTTATCCAAACACTAACTACATGGTCCTCACAGGCATTGGGATATGTCGTTCGATATAGACAACTACTATTGAAGCAACCTAACAACATCACTTGTGCATGGAATTATTGCAGTATTCAAGGCATATAATACTTAATTTTAGGCATGTCAATATGCCATTTGACGTCTCTCTCAAATCAGCAGATTGCTTAGTGTTAATGAATGCACACACATATGAAGAAGCCATGTGGTTCACATGAACATAGATACACACCCTCTCTACCAGTGCAGCTTCTAAACTTAGTAGCATCACAACTTGTTCATCTCAGAAAAGAATATAAAGACACCAAAGTGCATAAAATCAAAGCATGACAAGGTGAACATTGCCAAAAACAATAATGTTTGCACCTCAATTTGAAGTGTGGTTTTTCATTGAAGTTGGTGAATGATTGCATTTTCTGTCCTTGACACCTTGTGATGATACCGTTACTTACCTTGAACTTAAACCGATTTCACAGTTAAGATTGAAAACAAGGGTAAATATTACGTATTTCGTCAATCATGTTCAATTTCTATCCATTATTCCAAAATTTTCATCTATGAATTGGCAGATAAATATTTCTTTAATTGCCTCACAAGGAGTATGCTAATATGCCACTCGACAGAGAAATGTTAATGAGATAGCTTAACAGATTTTCAAAGAAAAACATAATGTTTAGCTACCTAACAACACCACTCCCAACTATTTGGAAAGCCTATGCATCCTGCGCTGGTACTTGTTACACAAATTAAGATAGCCAAAAGCCTAATAAAGTAAAGGGTAAGCATAAATGATTGACTGGCCTTCTATGACATATATAACTGGAGATGAAAGCTAATGAACATAACCTACTGCATGGTTAACAAGTTTAGTATGAATGAATGAATTAAGCAGCAAAGATGTGTGGGAACATCTGTGACTCTAAAAGCACGTAATGACATCAAAGCAATTGAACTACGAAGTCCTAGATCCCTAAAGAAACTATGACCAAGATTATCACTATTTGAGATGGATATCAATCACGAAACATCCTGGTACTTATCTGACAAACTAGTTTCAATTCAGGACATAATACATCATACTTTCCCAAAGCAAAAGCAAGACTAACATGGAAAGTTCATGTTTTTTTTCCATTTTTCACCCATTTTCAACAAATTGGCCAAGACAAGCAACTTCACAAATTTATATTGATTCCAGCTTAAAAACAAGTGCGGAAACTAGTGATTCATAGTTTCTACGCAATCAAGATTGAGCATGCTGTTAATGCCTATATCTCTAATAAGACTAATCTTAAGCTAGAATTTTATCAACCCATTTTCTTGGAGACAGCTCTACAGAAGTATCTCGGTGAAAAGGTCCTTTCTCCAAGTCTCTGTAGCTTTATTGGATAGCCTAATTTCATTCACATTTTGTTTGCCACATGTAGTAACCGCCCAATTAGCCAAATCATCAGCCTCCTAAAAATATGTGAAACATATATTCACATCCTGAAGGTAAGTTGATGGTCATGTATTGGTATTGGTAGGTACATAGATGAAGTTACAACTTGCAAAAATATTGTTTAATGAGATCAGCGGATACAGATCAATCAGCTTCCAACCATACCTTTGGTACATGTCATAACTGCAAGGAAAGATACAGCATTTCAAGCATCCACTTCAAGTGTCCAAGCATCATGGACTCCAAAACTGAGTCCAATGACTTCCAGCAAAGAAACCCAGAATTAAAATCATGCAACAAACAGCGTCATCCAGTTTAATCCGAGTTTCTCACAGAGGTGCTATCAGGGTTCAGTTTCATGCCTTCAGCCAACCTCCGATGGTTTGGCACACTTGGTTAATGCAAACAAAGGCATATGGTCTTATATACCAGATGTAGAATGCCTTCTTATTTTCCTGAAGCCGCATTGGGATCATACTACGATCCCAACCATATTTAGCTGAGAATATGATGTTTTTTTTTGTGAATTTACCTAATAGCTCCATGACTTGTTCTGAAATATTGATCTATTTATTGTCTTCCAGGTGGAACAAATAGTATAGATCATAAATGATAACTAAGCTCTCCAGAGACCATCTAAATATAATTTCCCCAAGCATTGATATGCACTCCCAGTGTACTGACATGATTAAGAACTAAAACTACAACTTCTTGAAAACAGAGATTTCCCTAAATTACATGTGGTAACCTCTTTCAAATAAGTACAAGAAGATGAGAAGGGGGGAAGCAAAATTTATTTAGGATTCATTTATAATACATGGCGCTTGAATTTTCTTTAAGTTATAATAATTTTTCTGTGTAGCTTATGGATAATAGTACTATAGGTATACAGCTAAGGTGCTTCTAGGTCAAACACCATTCCTAATTGAAAACCACCTAAATGGGATCCAGTTCCAAGATCACCGAAGGTCATGAGATTGACTGACCATGGTGCTTTTGTTGGAAACATTGCATTGCTATCATTTTCTTTCCTTTGTATACTATACTTGTCCAAGACCTCTAGCAGCTACATCAATACATCTTACACAGTTCAAAAGTGTAGAAGCACCTCAACCTTCTTGGATAGGTTTGAAATGGATTGATATGAACCAGAACATGGAGTTTATGTATCCATGTCCAATTTTATTCGTGGATAGTAATATGAATAGATGTATCTACTGGGTAACAAAAGTTTGTATCCATAAATTTTATAAGAAAAATACTAATATAAATCAAATATCACTAATAGTTATAAATGCCTAATATGATTGGCTAAAAGGTGTATCCTATGATTTATGATACTGAGATTTTGCTAGATACCAATATGGCTTATAGCTGACAACAAATGCTGAAAAATCGAGTATTTATATTAATATACAACAACAACAACTACTACTAAGCCATTTGTCCCAAGTATTTGGGGTAGGCTACAAGAACCAAAAGAGAATTACACCGGATCGGGCACATGGATCAACTTTCTCTACTCATTCCTATTGAGCAATATGCCTTCACTAAGACCTTTAGCCTCTATATCTTATCGTATTACCTCCATCCATGTTTTCTTCGGTCTCCCCTGCGCTCTTTTAATTTGCCCTAGATTGATACGCTCTACTCGTCGGACTGGTGCATATGTAGGTTTACGTCGCACATGACCAACCATCGTATTAATATAAATATGATATAATTGACTAATCAGTTATTTTTACGGTATTTTTAAAATATGTTTTTGAGTCTACACAATGTATTTCAAGTATTCCGATACTTGATTTGGATTACATGATCATATCCATCCCTGGTGGCCAATTTTGGGCATGCAATAGAGATGCTGAGATTCCATCGGATCCATTTCAATCCTACTCTCTCAGATCATCTGCCTTAGTCAAGGGCAACACCAAGGAGAGGCTGGCGGGGACCTCCGAGCCCCTAAGGTTCGGAAGATTTTTCTAGTCTATATCTCTTGGTTGTTTAGATTGCTTTGCAAGAGAATAGTTGGATATTAAAGTTTGATTTTGCATAAAAACTATTCAACTATTTAATGAGTGAAGACCTGGATGATATGCTGAGGAACAGGCCTTTGCAGACTCGAACGAAAGAGGGAGTAGATATCATCATCATGGATTAGCTTTTGTAGTAATATGTTCTTAAGATTTGTCGTTGTTTTGTATATATTAGTTCTTCAGATACTTATCAAGCTTAGCTAGTGTACAAACTGCTGGTTTTATATCTTAGTGTTGGAGGTATAATACCTTTCATGTATCAAACCTTTTGGTAATAGCAGTAAAGTAGGTTGGGGTCTATAATAGATCCCATCCCTTTTCTCATAATAATAATAAAAAAATGATACGAATCTGTGACATTTCTCTTATGATTCGTCAATTCCAACTATCTGCAATATTTGGTTTTCAGAAACCATTTCTCACCTAGAGTTTGATGGGAATGACTTATATACGTGTTGAAGTGGATAACCTTGGAAGGAAGCAATACCGCAGTGCACCTTGAGCAACCAGATTTGCATTATATTAAATAATTTAAGCATCCAACGTTAAGATTTTTTATTAAATTAATATCAGGATATCTACAATCTTGTCCTACTTCCCCCAAATTTCGGCCCGCCCTCCTCTCCCCTAACTGGACCTCTGTTAAAGTTGTAATATAATTGATACTGTTCCATTTTTAGCTATTCGATTCAAATTACAGATATATAGGATAAGATTAAGTATGGTTTTATATATAACTATATGATCCATACATATCATGAAATAATATCAGAAGTGAAAACTTTCCTAACCCAGCCCAACCTAATCACCATTTATTGTCCACAACACCTATATAAGCTAGAAACCCACATTAATTCTGTCCTTAAGCCAAGCCAAGCCAAAGCCCAACTATTGTTAGGGTATGAACAACTAGAATTGGTTTTGTCAATGCCTACACGAAGTTTTGCCTCAAAGTAATCGAGTAATTTCTTCAAATAATGTTTGTGGAACATGACCAACACCAAAAATGAAAGCGGAAAAAAGCTTAATTCCAAAATTTGTTCATGTACTTCAGCAGACACCAAAGGGAGAAGACACAAATCGTTTTAAATTCTGTCCGAAGCTACACAATTTGAAAATAAGAGGCAAAACTATTCAACTCTCTCAAGCCCGACACCTGTTCGTCCCCATGTATCAAAGAACAAAATTCCCATTTCTATATCACTCACTTTATATTCATTCAAAACCTACGAATTACTATCACAAATTTACTGGAAGGAGAAAAGGCGAGGGTTCTTGGGATGGAACTTACTCGGATGCAACTCTCGGTCATGTGAATGGATTCTTGGGATTCAGGTGACGGAGAAGGAGAAGGAGATGCCTCGACGGCGGAGAAGGAGCTCAGGAGCCTAGAGTTCTGCCTGATTCGGCCGGCAATGAACGGCGTTAGGCGGCGGAGTAGAGATCTCGTCGACATCTCGCTTAGGATCAGTCTCGCCCTCTCTCCGTCTTCTCTTTGTGTGCCTCGGGTCGTTTCGTGGCAGCGTATGCTAATTGGTAACCAGAACCCAGACCGGCGGGTGTAAAAGGCAACTCAACCCGACCCGACCCAATCCAATTCACATAGAAAGACTGAAAATGTTAGTATACCACTGAGGTGGTGGTAAACGATCTCAATCAAGGCAGGCGGGGGCGCAGGGCAGGGTTAGAAATTTGCTGGAGGAGGAAGAGAAAAAAGGATGAAAAAAAAAAGGAGGAGAATGAAGAAGGATGAGGGGAGAATAAGGAGAGGGAGGGCACTGAGCGGAGGAGAGGGCAACGGCGAGAGGAGGTAGCGGCTCTCTTTCTCTCTCTGCTCTCTCTCTCTCTCTCTCTGAGGTGAAGATGGACAAACGGACAAAAATTTTTGTGAAGGAACCACGGGAGAAAAACCCCCCTTCAGCCGGTTTTGATTACAAAATCCTAAAATTAACGAAAAAAATTACTACTTTCTCGTGAACAGAGAAAATAGAAACTTCAAAAAAAAAAAGTCACGGAAAAAATTTAGAGTTTGAAAAGGTAAAAAAGTTATCATTATCTGTATTTTGAGTAGCAATCGGTGGAGATTCGAAGAAGAGGTTGGCGAAGAGAGGTGAAAGTCGCCGAGCTACCCCAATGAAGTTAATCTCGAGGCCTAGAGGTGTTGGAGGACAGCGGAGTAGCTTTGGAGGAGGAGGAGGAGGAGGAGAGAGAGAGAGAGAAAGGAGTGACAGGACGGGAAGTGTTGAAGGAGAGCAGTGGAGTGGTCGAGGAAGAGGAGGGTGGAGGAGAGGGACGGGGAGAGAGAGAGGGGGGAGAGAGAGAGTTGTGGTTACAAAGAAAGGTACATCGAATTAAACTTTCAACTGGGTCGGGCTTAAAATGGGTCGGGTCTTCAAAACAACAATAAACTTTGGGAGTGATCTCTCAAATCTCAATACAATCTCCGAAACTTTTTGAGACCATCTCCAACTCATTACTTCAAAATAGAGTTGATTTTGTACCAAAATGAAATTGGCATCACATCAAATTCTCTCTTCAGCTCTAACCCAATGCACCAAATGTTACCCTAAAAGGAAGATTCTTTTTTATCAATTCGCGACAATTAATTATTTCAGTAATTATATACTTATATTGTTGGCTCAAAGGTCATTTGCCCTACTTTTGATGATAACAAAACATATGAAGTAATGTTTTCTAACAATTTCATTTAAATAAGTTTTAGGATTTTCATTGTTGCATTTGGCTTCTTCAATAAGACTCACACTGTTTTGGAGCCATAAAGATGATGATATAAGAGCCTTAGCACCAAAAGACATATACATGAGATTCACCAAGCTCAAGGATCAAGATTGCAAAGTAAAGGCTATAAAGATTTCTGCTTTTTATATTTTTAGTATAAGATTTATAGTCTTGCTAAAATCAAGGTAATAAGTTTGATAGCTCTTGAGATTCACACACACGCTCACATTTCATTCTTATCTATAAATGTTTTTGAAAATACTTCAACATGTTTTTCTATTTAGTTTTTCAAAAATGGGTTTTGGAAAAACGATTTCCATTTAGAAAAGTAATTTTCACAAAATATAGTTCTACTTAGTTTTTGTGATGATCTCTGATCACACACTGGACCTATTATGATATAAGAACTCTATTTTGTATTTATGATCAAAATATATTTTTGTCGGAAAAGAGATGGACTTCAAAATGTTTTCGAAAATCAGATTTTGGCCCTGAGTCGGTCGACCGAACAAAGCGCTCTCCGAGGGCATGGAATGTATAATTTTTTGGTGAGGACCCTTTTTTTTTTTTTGGATTGGAAGTGGATCAACGATCAGCTCCTTGGTTTGCCTTTCCAGACTTGCTTAGAAGCTTCATGTGGAAAGGAACTGAAAATGAGAAGAGCTTCCTCCCGGTTAGCTGGACGGCAGCTGCAGCATCTCCTTGCGTGCAAGAAACTTCTATGCCGACCTTCCTTCCCTGACCGTTCCTCGGTGCTACCCTCGGCATCGTGAACTGCGGTGCTGTCTCTAGCAGTCAAAGTGTTAGTCCAGTTTTGTACATTCAAGCTATGAAGACTCCCAAAATTTTGATTTTTTTTGTCAAAAAAATCGGTCGACCGAGCAGTCGACCATTGGAAGAGCCAAATTGCTTTGTTGGTCGACCAACCGGTCGACCGTTTATGCACAGAATTTTGCTTGCATTGTTCCGCATAGCGGTCGACCAACTGAGAGACTGTTGGGGAGCTGTGCTCTCTATTTGGGTCTGTTGGGTCACGGTCGACTGACCGGTCGACTGTTGGAGAGCTGTGCTCTCTATTTGGGTTACTTGGTCTAGCGCTAACCCCAACGATCGGATCGTTGGCGGTCGACCGGCCGATCAACCGACCGAAAGATTTTCTAAGGATTTTTAACCCAACAGCTAGTTTTTGTTTTGTCTTTTCTGGGTTTATCCCCAACGGCCATTTTGGGTTCTCTACTTGTTTTCATCCCCCATATATAGTGGTACTATAGAAAAACCCCAGAACAATTAGGTGTTGCTGCACCAAGAGAGGGACTTGCGGTTTCGTTGAGTTCTTGCGGGAACCTGTAAGGGTTGACGATCTTGCAGGATCATTTAGTGAAAATCCTTAATTGCAGTGAAGGCGGGGATGTAGAGCGGTGGCTCGAACCTCAAAATACATCCTTGTGTTTGTGATTGCTCTCTATCTCTTAACTCAACACTCTCTCTATTCTTGTATGCTATTATTGTTTACTATATTGGAAATATTTCTTGTGTTGTAATTACTTATTGCTGTTTTCCATTCAAAATTGATCGGGAAAAACTTACAAAAGAAATTAAGGAGCGAAATTACAAGTAATTCTTCAAAGAAAGGAGAAAATTACAAGTAGATCTCTCCTCTGAGATTTCTGAGAAAGTGTGCTTGGGGGAGTTTGATCAGCGTGTGACCACTTTGTCCTGTTGACGATGCGAGCGATCGATCTTCGAATGCTACTGCTTGAAAATTCCTTTTCGCCTGGTTCCAGAGATTCCTTGAGAGGGAGGAAGATCTTAGGGTATTAGCACCCTGAATTGATCCTTATAGGATTAGAGAAGTGATTCTCTGAATTTTTGAAAGCGAGAGAGTAGATCTCTTGTTGGCTTAAGCTTTTAAGCTACCAAAAAAGCTTATGCTCTTCAAAAAGCCTCTTGGATTTGAATTTCTTCAAGACCCTGAGCCTAGCCTACTAGTGGGCTATTTATAGGCTCAATAGGGAGTTATGATTTCCTTGATTGTCTCCTTTTAATAAGGGATCATGGTGTAACTACCCATTAACTCTCCCCACTAGGCAATAGGGAGTTATGATTCCCTTGATTGTCTCTTCTTAATGAGGGATTATGGGTGTAACTACCCATTAACTACCCCTACTAACTTAGTGGGGCGGTTACTTTCCTCATGTAGAGCTAGCCTCTTCAGGCGAAGCTATCAAGAAAGCTTCTGGCGAAGTTATAATTAGCTTCAGGCGAAGCTGTAAGTTAGCTCTCTGTGGAGCTATGAAGAGCTTCATGTGAAGCTATCAAGAAAGCTTTCGTCGAAACTAGAATTAGCTTCTGGCAAAGATAGAATTAGCTTCTGGCGAAGCTGTAAGTTAGCTCTCTGGAGCTATGAAAAGCTTCATGCGAAGCTATCAAGAAATCTTCCGGCGAAACTAAAATTAGCTTCCGGCGAAGCTGTAAATTAGCTCTCTGTGGAGCTATGAAGAGCTTCATGTGAAGCTATCAAGAAAGCTTCCGGCGAAGCTAGAATTAGCTTCAGACGAAGCTATAAGTTAGCTCTATGTGGAGCTATGAAGAGCTTCACGCTAAACTATCAAGAAAACTTTTGGCGAAGCTGTAAGTTAGCTCTCTGGAGCTATGAAGTGCTTCATACGAAGCTATCAAGAAAGCTTCCGACGAAGCTAGAATTAGTTTTAGGCGAAACTGTAAATTAGCTCTCTGTGGAGCTATGAAGAGCTTCATGCGAAACTATCAAAAAAGCTTCTAGTAAAGCTAGAATTAGCTTCCGACGAAGCTGTAAGTTAGCTCTCTGTGGAGCTATGAAGAGCTTCATGTAAACTATCAAGAAAGCTTCCGGTGAAGCTGTAAGTTAGCACTCTGTAGAGAGCTTCAAGGCGAATCTAGACAAACTTAGCCTCTCAGGCGAGGCTATCCCCTTGGGCTCATACGATGCTAGGTGTTGAGCTAATTCAGTATCTTAGGCCTGCTTAGGTCTCTTCAAAGGCAACATTGGCTTACATCTGCTTCAATAAAATCAGTAGAGTCTAAATTGCTGGTTTGTCCCTTGGGGATGGGGAGAAACTGATCGTCAGCTTGTCTGTGACTTGTCTTTCATAAATGTCGACAAGTTAGATATCGTTCAGATCGGTTAAAAAGCTGTCTGAGATTTTGTCTTTTTTGAGTGTCAACAAAACCCCTTCAAAGTTTTCGTGAATTCGCAATGGGATAGTTCAGATTTCGAAATACTTTGAATTGCCTCGGGTGTTTAAAAAGGAGAGCATTCACCAAGTAGAATTTCTTAAAGAAATTAGAATTTTAACTGAAATTATTCAGAGGTTAGGAACATGATAAAATCAGTCTGAGTATGAGAACTCACTGGGGACAAAGGGGAGTAGATCTAGGAATCCATCTGTTCAGCGGTAATATGGACATAATAGGTTCAGAATCATTAGAAAAGAGGGTTCGCTGTTCAGAGGTGATAAACTGGACATACAGCGAGAAGAGTCCCTACCGGACTGGAAAGTTAGATCTGGGTATCCGTCAGGTCAGAGGTGACAAACTGGACATAACTGATTAGGAATCACCAGACACGAAGTCTTGTCGTTCAGAGGTGACAAACTTGACATAATGACAAAGAAGGGTGAGATTGGATATTCATCGGTTCAAAGGTGACGAACTGGACATAACCGATTAGAAATTATCAAACTCGGTGTTTGCTGTTCAGAGATGACGAACTGGATATAACAGTAAACAAAAAGGGAAGACTTGGCTGTTTGTCGGTTCAGAGGTGATGAACTGGACATGACCGATTGAGAAGCCACCGAGCTTGAAATTTTGTCATTCAGAGGTGATGATCTGGACATAAAGACAAAATGGAGGTGAATCCGATTTTAGGGACCCGTCTATTCAGAGGTGATAAACTGAACATGATAGACTAAGATACGCTAAACTTCGAATCCGCTGCCAGAGGTAGTCGTATTAACTTGTCAGCTAGTCCACAAGGGACTACAAAGATAGATTGGATCTGGGTCCTGTTAGTTCATAGGTAATTGACTGGACATGACCAACTAAGGGATCTCAGACTTACAATCCGCTGTTCAGAGGTTTATTGTTAACATGACAACAAGAACTCCCGACCTTGGTAGAGGAAAGGAGAACAAAGTTATGGACTCATCTGTTCAGACGTGGTGAACTGGACGTGATCGTTGGAGTGCCATAAAAGAGAGAGATCTAGGTATCCGTCAGTTCAGAGGTATTATGGACATAACCGATTGGAAGTTGCTAGACTCAGAGCCTTGCCGTTCAGAGGTGGCAATCTAGACATAACGGCAAAGGAGTAGTCCCTACCGGACTGGAATATGAGACTTGGTTATCTGTTGGTTTAGAGATAATATGGACATAACCGATTGAGAAACCACCAAGCTCAGGATTTCTACCGTTCAGAGGTGACAAGCTGAACACGACGGTAAAAAAATAATTCCACAGGGGAAATAAGACTTGATCATAAACTCTGTGAGAAAATTGATATCTCCTTCGAATATTATTTGAAAAAGATTGTCAGAGGTATATTGTTAACATGACAACCAAGAAAGTCCACTGGGGACTGAAAAAGGAAAATAATAGATTTCGAGGGGAGTCTATCAGAAACTCGCTGGGGAGTTAGAAAATAAATCCCTTAAGAGATTATATGTCAGAGGTAATCATTAACGTGATAAAAAGAACTCCGTTGGGATTCGATAGGGAAAGGATTATTCCCTAAAACATTGTCAGAGGTAATCAATAACGTAACAATCAAATCTCTTGCTGGGGAATTTGAAAGGTGATCTTGTTAGAAGTAATCGTGACAGCTTCTCTGCTTGGGAATTTATAAAGCAAGCTGTCAGAGGTGTGATGTTAACATGACAAGAATTCATTTACTGTTAGAGGTGTTTGAACATAACAGTAGTTTGAGTGGACCTGTTATTTTATTGAAGAGAATGACAAGTGGAGTTTGATCTGCTAGGGATATTAGCAAGATCCGTCAGGAAAAAGTTTACTGTCAGAGGCGTGAGCTTTAAGCATGACAATTCTGATCTGTGATTCATTTCATTGGGAAAATAAATAAAGTCTTTTGTGGTCCTACCACTCCATAACGGGAATTGGTAGGGAACTTTGATGGGAAAAGCGAGATCAGGTCCCTTAGGATTTTTAGCAAATCCTCAGCTGTCAACGGATTTGGTATGCCTTTACCAACTATCATTTAAGTTGGGCTAGCCATGCTATTCCCCTCAGCATGATGAGTTGTTGAGGATTTTATATTGGGCTTAGAAGCCAATATTTTCCTCTAGCCTTATTCACTGACGGCTTAGATGGTGTCACATGAAGTGAACATTTCTGTATTCCACTGGTGACCTCTAAAATCTTACTGGGGATTAAAGAGTTAAGTCTAAACTTCATGGGAAATTTATCGGGTAGATCGATATTTCTCGTGGAGCGTCACCTTTTGTTCATCAAGACTCTGGTTCTCAGATGATCTTCGTGTTTAGATATGGAGTATAAACTTCACAGGGAATATATCGAGTAAGTCGAGATTCCTCATGGAGTTTCACTTTTATTCATTATAATCGAGACTTTAGTCACAGCTGATCATCGAATCTGAACCTGAATGTGGAAACATTAGAGAGGTCCTGCAAGGATGCATCACGAACCTTCTTCGGGTGAATTCAGATCATTTAAGATTATCGTGAAGCCAAACTGATTTGCCGAAAGAAGAATGTAGAGATGGTTGAAATTGATTCCACCTGTGGAAAGGGACTCCTTGAAGAGATGAAACAGTCAGACGAGCCTGACTTGATGACCAGAGGTGTAATGTTAACATGACCATGTATAGTGCTTCTTTGATCAGAGGTATAGTGTTAACGTGATCATGGATAGCACTTGTCGTTGATTGACATCAGGAGCATGTCACCGCTTGGATTCACTGGGTGATAAGCTCCACTCGAGTAGATTGTCTTTACCATGAAAGGTTGCGAGAGACATTGCAAGACTTGCCTTTAGCTTTGGACTAATTTGAGTCCCATTACTTTAGCCGTTGATTGGATAAGACCCATAACTTTTGGAAGTAGAGTTGACTACCTCCATACTCCCTTTCAGGATAGGGGTTAAGCAGTGACCCTTTTATGTTCTGACTTCAGAGTCAAAACACTCGCTTCAATCAGTGCTTAGATTTTGTCCTTAAGGATATTACACCTGTAAGTAGGATGATGAACCATCCTATTGAAAAGACAATAGTTGGGATCGTTCATTTGTCCCACTTCGTCTGGACGTCTAGCCTCTGGAAACTTGATCTTGTTGCTTTTATTGAGCAAGTGGAAAAGTGTCACCACATGCTCATCTTTGAAGGAGTATTGTCTTTGATACTCTGAAGTTCTGTTGGAATTATCCTTTTTTGATCGAGTTCCTCTAAATACTTCCAATGCCGATGTATCAAAAGATTCAGCCATGTCATAACTTTTGTTGTTGATTCCCCACCTGCTTTTGGGGTCTCAAACTTTTTAGCTGATTTTTCAGCTATTTCGGCTTGTTCAATAAGCTCCTTCCAAGTGTGGGCTTTGACGGCGGCCATGTGAACTTCCACTTTGTCGAGGAAGTTATGCCTACACGTCTGAAGCAACATAGGTAAAGGCGTACCTGTGGGGCACATGAGAGAAAGGCTGCAGAATCTCTCTATGTAATCTCCTACAGATTCTCCTCCTTTCTGGACTGCCGAAAGGAGTGTGTTCATGGTCACCTCAGTATCATCCTCGTAGAATCGGGAGAGGAATTGGGTTTTTAAGTCGAGTCAGGAATTGATGGAGTTCGCGGGGAGACTCCTGAACCAATCAAAGGCTACCCCCTCGAGGGTGCCAATGAACAGTCTGGCCATGATAACATTATTACCTACTATATTACCGGTTTGCGATCGGAAGTAGTAAATGTGCTAATTTGGCGAGCTCTTTCCATCGTACGAGTGCAACGTTGGTGGCTTGAACTTTGACGAAGTTAGAATTAGCTCAGGCGAAGCTGTAAGTTAGCTCTCTGGAGCTATGAAGAGTTTCATGCGAAGCTATCAAGAAAACTCCTGGCGAAGCTAGAATTAGCCTCCAGCGAAGCTAGAATTAGCTTCAGGTGAAGCTGTAAGTTAGCTCTCTGTGGAGCTATGAAGAGCTTCATGTGAGCTATCAAGAAAGCTTCCAGCGAAGTTAGAATTAGTTTCTGGCGAAGCCAGAATAGCTTCAGACGAAGCGGTAAGTTAGTTCTGTGGAGCTATGAAGAGCTTCATGCGAAGCTATCAAGAAAGCTTCCGGTGAAGCTAGAATTAGCTTCCGACGAAACTAGAATTAGCTTCAAAGCTTCTGGCGAAGCTAGAATTAGTTTCAGGTGAAGCTGTAAGTTAGCTCTCTGTGGAGCTACGAAGAGCTTCATGCGAAGCTATCAAGAAAGCTTCCAGTGAAGTTAGAATTAGCTTCCGGTGAAACTAGAATTAGCTTCAAGTGAAACTATAAGTTAGCTCTCTGTGGAGAGCTTCAAGGCGAATCTAGACAAACTTAGCCTCTCAGGCAAGGCTATCCCCTTGGGCTGATGCGATAGTGTTGAGCTCACTCAACATCTTAGGCCTGCTTAGGTCTCTTCAAAAGCAACTTTGGCTTACTATCTGCTTCACTGGATGAGTAGAATCCAAATTGCTGATTTGTCCCTCAGGGATAGGTAGAAACTGATCGTCAGCTTGTCTGCGACTTGTCTTTTGTAAATGTCGATAAGTTAGACATCGTTCAGGCCGGTTAAAAAGTTGTCTGAGATTTTGTCTTTTTTGAGTGTCAACAATTGCTAATTAGCTAGCAATTATTTTTAATTCCGCGTTATCTGCCATCAATCTATAGCCATCACTTATTCACCCCTCCTCTAGATGATTTACAATTGGTATCAAAGCCTAACCCTAGTCTTCGGTTAAGCACCTCAGGGAGATCCTTCTTTTGGCTATATATATTTCTTGCATTTGCTACTTGTATTGCATTCTTACTTGATATCATGGCATCTCACGACTTTTCTAGCATCAAATCCTAACCCAAGTTTGATGGGTTCAATTTTCCTATATGGAAAGTGAAGATGACACTTTTCCTTAAATCTCTAAGATATAGGGTTGAAAAGGCCGTTACTAGGGAGTTTGTAGAACCTCACGGTGATGAGGATAAATGGTCCGAGGCAACCGCCAAGGATTATGAGGCCAACACAAAGGCATAATTTGTAATCTCCAAGTGAAATGTCTTATTTGAAAAGGATTTTGTTTGTGATGGTCTTTTCCGGCTCAATGCAATTAATTCTTCTGATAATAGAATCTCTATTTCTGTTACTTTAAATATTGAGTCTTGTGATATCTGGCATGGTAGATTGGGATATGTCAATTTCGATTCCATCAAGAAAATGATTAACTTGAACCTCAATCCTAAATCCTCTTTTGACTCAACTTCTAAATGTGAAATATGTGTTTAAGGCAAACATATCCGAACACCTTTTCACTCTATTACAAGGAATTTTGAACCCTTCGAACTGATTCATAGTAATGTGTGCGACTCGGACAGAGTTATCACCCGAGGTGGCAGAAGATACATTGTGACATTCAAGGATGAGTTTCTCAATTGGTTCAAAGTATATAAAGCCGAAGCTGAGAACTAACTTGACAGGAAGATCAAGATTCTAAGATCTGATTATGGGGGAGTATACCTTAAATGATATGGCAAGATTCTGCCAATAGTATGATATTATTCATGACGTAACTGCTCTCTACATTCCTCAATCCAACGGTGTAACTAAACGAAAGAACAGAACACTGATGGATATGGTAAACTACATGTTACTCAGATCAAATGCACTCGAAACCTTTGGGGAGAAGCTCTCCTTTCTGCCTGTTTTATTTTCAATAGGATTCCCCAAAAGACTCCGACGTTACTCCATATGAACGTTAGAAAGGGAGAACTCCTAATATTCAATTCTTCAAAGTCTAGAGTTTCCTAGTTAAGGTTTCAATTTCGGAACCAAAGAAAAGGAAAATCAGCCCTAAAACTGTTGATACTATCTTCATCGGATATGCACTTGATAGCAATGTTAATCGATTTCTAATGGTTAACTCTAAGAACAGTGAAATATCTAACAACATCATCATTAAAGCTAGTGATACTGTCTATTTTGAAAGCATCTTTTCTTTCAAATCTAGAATCCCTAGTAATCCTTCTTGTACTCCTTCTCCTTCTGCCTCTCATATTTCTTCTTCTAGTTCTGCTCTTACTTCTGACTTTGAACCCAGAAGGAGCAAAAGAATTAGGACTCTTACTTTCTTTGGTGAATAATTCTTTACCTATCTTGTAGATGGTGATCCAAGATTCTTCAAGAAAGCAATGACTCTTCTGAATTTTCTTTCTGAAAAGAAGTCATTGATAATAAGATCAAGTTCATAATAGAGAATAACACTTGAATTCTCACTGATTTTCCTTCAGGTTGAAAACCTGTAGGTTGTAAATGGATCTTTAAGAAGAAACTCTGACTCAATGACACTGTCGACAAAAATAAAACCAAATTAGTTGCCAAGGTTTCACCCAACAAAAGGGTATTGATTTCTTTGACACCTATTCTTCTGTTTTCAGGATTTCTTTTATCAGAATCTTTCTTGCACTTGCATCAATTCATAACATTTTCATACATCAAATGGATGTCAAAATTGCTTTCTTAAATGGCGATCTCGAAGAAGAGATCTATATAGACCAGCCAGAAGGATTTATAACCAAGGGACAAGAAAATAAAGATTGCAAACTTATGAAGTTGTATGGTCTAAAACAAGCACCTAAACAATGACACCAAAAGTTTAACAAAGTTTTTGCACAATTTACACTTCCATGAACATGATAAATGCATTTATTTCAAGAACTTTGATAATGACTATATCATTCTTTGTCTATATGTAGACGATATTCTTATTCTTGGATGTTCTCTTGATGCAATCCAAAGGGTAAAGGATTATCTCTCCTTAAACTTTGACATGAATAATCTCGGTCCTACTGATATGATATTGAGAATGAAGATATCCAGAACACCAAATGGAATCTCATCGAGTCTATTTATAAGTTTAATTTTTATAACTCTAAACCTATTTCTACACCCTATGATTCTTCAATTATTTTGAAGAAGAACACGGGTGAGCAATGGCTCAGCTGGAATACTCACAATTGATAGGTTCACTTCTTTATATTTCCAATAGGATTAGGCCTGACATCTCTTATGCAGTAGGTAGATTGAGTAAATACACTAGTAACCCTAGTAGAGAATATTTGACTGCATTAGAGAGAGTATTAGATATTTTAGAGGTACAATTGGCTATTGTTTGACTTACACTGGATATCCTGATGTCATAAAAGAGTATAGTGATGCCAACTAGATCACTGACTCTCACAACATTAAACCTACTACGGAATATGTTTTTATGTTCAGTGGTGATGTTGTGTTTAAAATCCTATAAACAAACAATGATTGCTAGAGCACCATGGATTCTGAGCTCATTGCTTTAGACATTACTTGCTTGAAAACTGAATGATTAAAGGATCTTCTGTCTAAATTATATATCGTACCTAGACCCATACTTTCAATCTTAATTTATACTGATACAAGATCCACTATTGACATTCTAAAGCAAAAGAATACTAATAAAAAAAAGAACAGACATATTCAGATCGAACTCAATCTGTACAGTGCCTATTGGGCAAAATTGTGATTCTGGACTTTGTGAAGTTTGAGAAGAATCTTGTTGACCCATTGACACAAGGTCTTTCTAGGAGTGTGGTCCTAGAATCATCGAGGAAGATGGGGTTAAACCCATAGTAGAGTTCATCGACAGCGGGAACCTAACCTACTTGATCGGGTGTTGGCTCCTTGAAAAAGGTTCAATGTGGTAGCAACAATCTGGACCGATGATACTCGTGTGGAGCATCAACTTGGATATGTTTATATCCTATATGTAGTACTGTAGCTACTACCCCTTCTCTATGGTGATGATGCTCTTATAATACAGGTAAGTAAGGCTGGGTTAAACTCTTAATAAGTCCAACACATGAAGTGTGGAGCGTATAGGTCCAGATGTAGTACCCTTAGAGGATTTACCTATGTGAGAGGACCATGATGGCCGCGGTTGGGGGACAGAGCTGACCCCTAGAAACTTCTCATAAGTCGGTTATTATGAGTATGATCTTTGAAGCTTAACCCGCTCTCTCAATGGATGGAAACTTACTGTGTGTGTCTTTCATCAATATCTGATTAAGTATTCTAATTCAAGGCATAGTCTATTATGTCTCTCAGGTGGTGATGAAATCGCTAAGAGTAGATTCAAGCACAAGCTATCAACTCCGAATTCACAGTATGATATTGCCCAAAATTTACACTTGTTTTATGGTTTATGATTTGTTTATATTATATTGATTTCTTTTGTTTTTCCTGAAACTCAAGTTTTGGGGAGGATTGTTGGATGTATATTTGGTTTTGGAGGAAAAATTGAGCTTCCTCTATTTGATTTTGGTTTTTACACTCCGTATTGAGTACTGCCCCCATGCCCCCCTCTTCTCTGTTCTCTCTCTCTCTCTCTCTCTCTCTCTCTCTCCCCCCCCCACAATGGGTTTAAACCCATTAACTTTAAACCCAATAACTGATCCAACCCGTTAACCCATATGACCAAGATCCAAACCCATTATCACTTAAACCGTAACCCGTTAGCCCTGTACCCAATAACCCATCACTTAAGTTATGGGTATGGGTTGTGACTCTAAACCCGACCCGTTAATAATTCAAACCCAATTCATTATAAAGGTAAACTTTCATATAATCCCTAACAATTTATTCCATTTACGAATTAGTCCTTTTTATTACATATTTAACCTATTTTTATAATTTTTAATGTTCGGGCGATATCTGGCGCATCCGGTGTCCGATCTGGACGATTCTAGAATCGTTGCGATCGTGAGAAAGAGAGATACCTTCTCATGGCCAGTTTGTAAGTGTTTTTCTTTTATAAATTATAGTTATCAATAAGTCGTGTTTATCGGTTCATCACTGTAACTATTATTTACATCATAATCTCAGAATATCATTGTAAATAGAGTTAAATAGAATTATTGGTTTATTATAAATATAGATGACTTATTTAAATATCAGGATTCATAAGTTAAGAATTTTACTAAGTAAATTACCTAATAAGTTGATAATTAAAATAGATAATATATGTAATAATATTGTGATCTTGATCATATTAAATATTGTAATAATTATTACAATAGGGATATATGGTATGATCACCATTACTAAACTCACACTGAACACCAGTACTACATGCACTCGTATTATCGTTACACGAACGTTCTAGTACATTGGACATGCATATAGGATAATTACCCATTACACTAGATACTGTTATCTATGTACAAGTATCACTAATATGACACTTCCTGTAACCCCCGATCCCTGGCATGGGGGGGAATACACTAGTCCCAATTGGATAGGCTAAAGAAATTTGAGTGGTATATATACCAACTCTTCCTGTAACCCCCGATCCCTGATATACGTATCACAGTATCAGTACTCGATACGGAGTACAAAATAGATTTCACCTTCTTGCTAGTCAGATTGAGCCAATTTTAGTTTTAGATATTACTTTTCAATATTTTTAGATTTTTCAGAATTTTCTAGAAATTTTTCTGGATTATTTTGGAAAATCTCCGTAATCGGTGTCGACCGATACCGATAATCGGCTCTACGATTTTTAATTCCCAATGGAGTAGAATTTTGGAACTCTACTTTCACCTTGTATCTTAGAATCATATTTTCTATGATAAGGTATTTTTGGGGATTTTTCTTAATTTATCAAAATCTGGCCAAACTGGTGTCGCCCAGTATTAGTGAAATTTTTCAGGATTTTTAACTTATAAACCAGATTACATTTCTTTAAACCGTTTTCATATTATGTCTCAGGATAATATTCTCTATTTTATGTAATTTTTGGGAACTGTTCGGAGCTAGTAATTTTTGACCCAATTAAATAATATTTTTCTTTTTCTTTTTCTTTTTCTCTTTTTCTTTTCTTTTTTCTTTCTCCTCTTCTCTGGATTCTTCTCCATGCCACCGACTTACCCTCCACCGCCTTTCTCTTCTCCCTCTCTCTCTTGATCTGTTTTCTCTGTTCTCTCTCGTCCTCCATCTAACTTTAACTCTGTCTCTCTAATTACTTTTCCTAATAACCCTCTCTCTAATCATCTCTCTCTGTCACTCTCTCTCTCTATTTCTTCCTCTCTCCCTCTTTGTTTTCTGTCCGGCTAGGAGGCAGACCGCCGGCGGCCTTGCCGCTTGCGAGCTGGCGCGACCTGGTGGCCGGCGTGCCACCGGGCACCACCCCTTCCTTTCTTCTTCTTTTCCTTCTCTTCTTCTTCTTTTCTCTTCTTTTTCTTTTCCTTCTTCTTTTCGTCTTCTTCTTCTTCCAGTTCTTCTTCTTCCTCACTCTCTCTCCCCCTCTGTGCGTGGCCCCAGACCGTCGCTGGCGGCCTGAGCGCCGTCGCCGGCGTGGGCAACCGCCGGCGAGGCGGCCAGGCTGGGCCTGGCCGCTGCCCCCATGCCCCCTCTTCTCTGTTCTCTCTCTCTCCACAATGGGTTTAAACCCATTAACTTTAAAACCCAATAACTGATCCAAACCCGTTAACCCATATGACCAAGATCCAACCCATTATCACTTAAACCCTAACCCGTTAGCCCTGTAACCCAATAACCCATCACTTAAGTTATGGGTATGGGTTATGACTCTAAACCCGACCCGTTAATAACTCAAACCCAATTCATTATAAAGTAAACTTTCATATAAATCCCTAACAATTTATTCCATTTACGAATTAGTCCTTTTTATTACATATTTAACCTATTTATAATTTTAGTGTTCGGGCGATATCTGGCGCATCCGGTGTCCGATCTGGACGATTCTAGAATCGTTACGATCGTGAGAAAGAGAGCTACCTTCCCATGGCCAGTTTGTGAGTGTTTTTCTTTATAAATTATAGTTATCAATAAGTCGTGTTTTATCGATTCATCACTGTAACTATTATTTACATCATAATTCTCAGAATATCATTGTAAATAGAATTAAATAGAATTATTGGTTTATTACAAATATAGATGACTTATTTAAATATCAGGATTCATGAGTTAAGAATTTTACTAAGTAAATTACCTAATAAGTTGATAATTAAAATAGATAAATATATGTAATAATGTTGTGATCTTGATCATATTAAATATTGTAATAATTATTACCAATAGGGATATATGGTATGATCACCATTACTAGACTCACACTGAACACCAGTACTACATGCACTCGTATTATCGTTACACGAACGTTCTACTACATTGGACATTGCATTTAGGATAATACCCATTACACTAGATACTGTTATCTATGTACAAGTATCACTAACATGACACTATTATAATATGTTCATGAATCACTGACATATGTATACGATATTACACGTACCATAACTCTTTCTTATTGGCCCCGATATATAGATACACCAACTCACTGGACACGGACATATTATATTGGTATCATCGTTACATGGATGCTCGATACATAGTTATATCATGTTCCTACATCACTGTTACATATATTCACCGGTATACATGCATTGCTTGTTTTAATATTTTTGTTATATGAATCACCGTTCATAGTACATGTATTATTAGAGCATGTATATTCTTGTATTCCCGTTTTCCCGTTACTGATATTGATATTTCCGTTACTGGACATGTGAGCTGTTGATATACGATGTGTAGAACTAAGTGTCACGTGGATCCAAGCCACGGGGGCCACCTCTAGAATCCCACATCTATTATTTTCATTTCCCATTATCTTGTTCTATGCTATCACAGAGCTCAGGTCTTATTATCATATTACATGCACCATGCATTGTACTTGTTCTTACTACACAGTGTACTTTAAATATAATAAATATAACTTGGGGATGGGGGAGACTTGATGGTTAGTTAGATCTTATCGGGTGGATGTAGTGGATCCATATTTATCCCACTACAGGGGATGGTAGTGCTGCCTACCGGTTGTATATAGCTCCATGAGCTCCTGTTTCTTATTTCTTACTCCCCTCTTAGCGAAGGGCCCTGGTCTCAGCAGCCAGGGGTCCGTTTAAGACCGTGATCCCGGGTATGCACGGGATACACCTACCCGATAAGAGCTCCTTGACCATGAGTTTCCATTAACATAATAAAACGGTAGAAACAATAGTGACGTCGGGAACACTTGTTACTTGGTTACTCTCTCGTTTGGATAATGGTACCCGTATGCTATGTCCCGGATGGCTTCGACTGGAGTGCGGGCTCCAGTATGAACTGCCAGTTGTAGGCTGTCTAAAAATGACTAACAGACCAGCCATTAAGGAAGCAGAGTCTCAAGCTCTAGACGCGAGGAATCGATGCTCGCGTCTCAGCATTAAGACGCGTTGGCTCTACACCCGCGTCTCAACGTTCAGACGCGTCGGCCCGAAGCCCGCGTCTCAGCATCAAGGCGCGTCGGCCCGACGCCCGCGCCTCAGCATCCAGACGTGAAGGCCCGAAGCCCGCGTCTCAAACTTCAAGGCGCGTTTGGCTCGACGCCCGCGTCTCAAACTTCAAGGCGCGTTCGGCCCAACGCCCGCGTCTCAGTTGCAACTGCCCTGATTGCGGGGCCAGTCACCGCGCATGTAGCGGGTAGTGGCCCCTCATTCGGGAGCGTTTTCAGGAGGCACCTTCACCCCCTGAGACCCCTATAAATAGCCTTGTTTGCTATGAGGAGGGGGCGAAGATCGAAGTTTTGAAGGGAGAGAGCTTTGAGATAAGATCGAAACTTGGAAAGGTCGAAAATTAAGAAGGTCAAGGCATCATCAAAATCGATCGAATCCAGGCAAGAGGATCATCAAGAGGGAAGCACGACTCTTCAGCGAGCTTACTGAGTACTAGCCGCTCTTCGCCTACCTCCTCTTTGAGAGTTTTGGTAGACGGAGCTGAGTTACTCTTTCTACCGACCGAAGAGAAGACCCCCGACGGTCCAGGACGGTCATCTGGTCAACGGAGAACAAGATTCACTCTCCATCGCCACACGAAGAACCCAGCTTTAAACAAAGGGAAGATTCAGACATCCTCCCTCCCTTGTAACTGAAAAAGAGGGAAGAGTAGTTCTTTTGGTTGTAATCGTTTCGCTTGAATCAAGGAAATCTTTTACAGCTAAAACCACTTTCTCCGACCACCAAATTTTCCGGCCCCTACAAGAGATGGCGACTCCGCTGGGGAATACCTTCGTTACTGACGAGCGCACCGTGGTGCAAGATGACGTTCTCCGTAAGGGAAAAATGGTCGAATCCCTCGTCGTCGAGTTCGACCAGGCGAAGTATGAAGAGTTCCTCTCTTCTGGCTCCAAGAGCCCAAAGACCCGCGTCTGCCGCAGGGTCTCAAGTGGACAGCCCCCTGAAGCCCAATCTGAGGCTCTGTCGGGTGCTCCTGCTGCCCACTGTGCCAAGTTTGGTTCACGCGCCGACGCCTCCCAGAAGGCCCGCGTAACCTCAGACTCCTCTGCTGCGATCAACCGCGTCGCGCAGAACACACGCGCCAACGCCTCTCTGAAGGCCCGCGTGGTCCCCGGCACATCTACTGGTGCGATCGATCGACCGTGTCGCACAGAACGCCCGCGTCAGCGTCTCTCGGGAGACCCGCGTGGCAAACACCCCTGGTTCTACAAACCAGGAAGTTGTTGGCTTCTCTCTTCCTCCACGGCGCAATCGGAATGCCGAGCGTCGACAGAGAAGACGCGCGCGTCAACACTCGGTCGGAACCGTTGGTTTTCTGACTGGGGTTGAACGCAGCGTACGATCCGATGCCTTGCCCGCACCTCGTCCAGTGCGAGAGGTCCGCGTTTGGCGACCCAAACGCGAGACTCCCCAAGTTGGGCCTTCTGGAGACCAACTTGCCAAACGCCAAAGCGAAGCTTCTGCGTCTCGTCAAACGCAGGAAGCACGCGCCCACAGGCGTGGGGCCCAGCAGCCCACTCTCTCCCAAGTCTCTCTGCTCCAACGCAGCAGACAGCAACGCGAAAGTCGCGTCTCATATCAACAGAGACGCCAGACGCGCGTGACGCAGCCGCGACGCAACAGCCGCGTTTCTGAAACCTGTGTCCAGGCTGAACAGCACATGACTGTCTCCCGTCGTCGTCCACGTTGCGAGACCAGTCTCTTTAATCCCCCTCCCACAGATTTGAGGGATTATTTGACAAGGAAAAGGAGTGCCAATCAGACCACTTCTCCATGCTGCTGTCAACAGCTCATCCAGATGCTCTCTGGATGCCATTGCGAGTCAGGCGTGCACCAGCCGTCTTTAATTAGACAGCTGACCCTGATTCCCCCGTCAGCCAAAAGAAGACGCTCCCACAGGAGGAGAACCTTCTCAGATGTTGAATACCCGGAGCTTACTGCAAACATGACTAGCAGAAGCAAGGGAAAACAACTAATGGACAACTCAGAGGAATCTGACTCTGAGCCAGAGGGGGTGTATCAACACACTCGCACCCGGACAGGGGCCATTCCCCCAATTGACTATAATGCCTTAGCCCGCGGCATTAGAATGGGTGGTTCTCACTCCGCTATAGTGGAGTCGCAGGCTTCAAACTCTTCCGTCGAGAAGGAGGCTTCCGCCTACATGGCCGACACTCCTGAGGAGACGACCAGGCGTTTAGAACAGACGCAGAAGCACCAGATGGATATAATCGCCTCTCAACAGAGATCCATTGACTCCCTCAAGCATATGCTTGAGAAATTGCTTGAAGAAAGAGCGAGATCTCCTCCTAGACGACCGAAGGGGAAAGGGAGAAAGGGAGGAAGCCCACCCTCCGAATCTTCTGACGAGACACGACGATCTACCTCGGATGTGTCCAAGCCCTCGTCGCAGGCAAGAAGTGACCAGACCCCCGGAAAGGCTCATGCTAAAAGAATGAGTCAACTGGAGCAGCGCCTCGAGGCCCTTACCAACCGTAAAGGCCTCCAAGAAGCTGGAGTAGTCCGGCCCTATCCGGCCGAGTGGGACTTAGTCCCGTACCCTCCTAAGTTCAAGGCTCCAACTCTCCAAGCATTTGACGGGAAGGGGTCACCCAACCAGCACATCTACTACTTCAAATCCCAGACCGGGAATGTGGTAGATAACGATGCCATCCTGGCGCGACTGTTCATCGGCACCCTGAAAGGGTTGGCCTTTGAATGGTTCATGAAGCTCCCAGAAGGTTCCATCAAGAACTGGGGCGACTTGGAGAAGTTGTTTCTGACACGCTTCTTCGAAGATGATTCGGAGGTCACAATGCCTACCCTTTTAGCTACAAAACAGCGAAAGGGAGAGTCCGTCAAGTCTTTCGTAGAAAGATTTCGGAACATGGCACTCCGATGTCCAAGCGGCATGACCCAGGCCACCCTGGTGGAAACATGTCGCCATAATCTCCAAACCTCACTCCTTGCTCAAATAGGAGTTGCTGAAAGCCGCACCTGGAAACAATTAGTCCAGCAAGGTGAACAGGCTGAGGAGATTGTCGCCCGCGTCAGAGCGGAAGAAGGCAAGCCCAGGCCAGAGAGGTCGACAAGGCGTGCACCAGACACCTCCCTCCAGACGAAGCGGAAGGATAATTTGGCGACGGAGACCAAATCTCCCACCAAACCTCAAACAGGCAGGGCAAGTGGCTCTTCAAGCCAGCCACGCCCCAACAAGCAGTATTCCTTCAAGGAGGAACACGTCGATTCGCTCTTCAAGCTACTCAACAAGAGCAATCGACTGAAGCTCCCTGAAATTAGGCGCCCGGAGGAAGTCGGCAAGACCGACAATCCCACCTACTGCTTATACCACAGGATGCTCGGTCATCCTACCAAAAGCTGCTACGTCTTTAAGGACATCCTTCAAGCTCTGATTGACGCGGAGGTATTAAAACTCCGACCGGAGCAGAAGAAGATGACGGCCAACATGACGTCGATTCTCCAGTTTGGGACACGACCCCCGACACCCGTGGGGGTGATCTCTGTCCCGAAAGGAGAACTGAGGGTGGTCAACACAGACCCTCATCAGCAGCAGGAGAAAGGCTTGGTACCCGTCCCTACACCTCGAGGGGAAATCATGTGGGTCCACCCTGACCTCGTCGACGAGCAACAATGGACGACTGTGACCAACAGGAGTCCAAAGGCAAAGGGAAGGCTTCATCTTGCCATGTGATATGCGCTTCCTCTCGAGAAGCGGACACTGATGTTCCCTCGCTGACTGACTCAGAAGAGGAAACAATAGTCCTGGCCGCAGAGCCCAGCCAACCTACGGCGGGGACCCGTTCAGGACAGGCATACTTGAAGCAGTACGGCGAGACAGCAGCGGCTTCTCCGCAACCAGCCGTGGAACCAGCCAAGCCCTCCTCTAAACAGCCTGGGGAGAAACAGAAAGAAACTCGGTTTTCTCGAGTTCTTGCGAAAGGTGTAACGGAAGGATCCTCGACACCTTACCGCTTCGACGTCTTGGCTCAACTAGCCAACATCCCGGCACGCATCACCTTGTATGAACTCCTGAGGCTATCAAAGTCAACCAGAGAGGCTCTACAAGAAGCTTTGGCAAACGCTGAGGTCTTCATGACTCGTGTGCCAAGGGAGGAAGATGTAGAGGATTGCCTCCACGCCTCCCCAAATGCTCCCTGCATCACCTTCACAACAGACGACATGCAGGTTAAAGGGAAGCATGACCGACCCCTATACTTCACAGGGTATATTGGGTCATCCGAGGTGAACCGCATCCAGGTAGACCCAGGGTCCGCGCTGAGTATCATACCTCGCCGGGTTATGCAATTTCTAGGCATTCCTACCCATCGTCTGAGCCCTACCCAGACGACTATTTACGGGTTCAATGCCAACAGCTCCCGCCCGATGGGGAAGATCAAGCTCAAATGCCAGATCGGGAGCCTCAAGTCGGAAGTGACGTGTTACGTCATTGACGCGGACACCTCCTACAACCTGTTGCTGGGACGACCATGGATTCACCGCAATTCCATCGTTCCCTCTACTCTCCACCAAGTCATGAAATACATTGACGAGAGTGGACAGGTCCGAACGTTGATTGCCGAAAGGCATCCGTTTAAAGGGGTTGAAAATTATTTCACGGACTCCCTCTTATATCAGGATCCGGAGGAGACTAATGAAACCCCACAACCAGAGGAGCCAGACTCTGGTAATGAAGCTGACATTGAGCCTGAGAAAGAAGAGTGCCTGTGGGAGTTGGAGCCCATTGTAAAGAGCACTAATAAGCTCGATGTTGATACCACCGACGATGCAGGCGGTTGGTATATTAATGAAGATTTAGATTTCGCGTATTTCCCTGCGTGTGAGTCTGATTCAATACCGTCGGATACTAGTACCGACGTAGATGAGGATGTCTGGTCGGCAATGATGCTTTGACATCATTGCATGTACCAATAAAATCATCCTTCGGGACGTACCAGGATAATGGAGACGCGCAAGAGTCTGTATTCATGGTTCCAGCCAGACGAAAAGGCCAAAGACCAATACTTTTTGGGCGAATCGCGTCTGAACCAATGCCCCACGAAGAATCGGAAGGTGAGGATGAATCCCCTCAGTTCGATCATTATGAACCGAGAACGCTCAAGATGATGAAGCGCATGGGGTATGATCTAACCAACAGGCCTGGGTTGAACTTCGGAAAAGGAAGAAGAACACTGCTTCGATCCTTTGTACCGAAAGGGAAAACCCCTGATTACTATCATCAGACGCGCCGGGGGTTGGGCTATATATCAACTCCAGTGCCATCAGCCTCTGATTCGGAGAGACTGTCAAGTCATGACTGCTCATCAGACACGTCGTCATGGGAATCAGATGTCAGTGTCGGCAACATCTTCAAAGGGCTTTCAGTAAACATGGTTTCGACAAGCCATCTGGAGGATGAAGATGAAGAAATGATCCAATCTGATACAGATCCTTGGATCAAACATTTGAATGCTCTTTGGGACATCCGCTTTGAACAGCGTGAGCCACCCACAGAAGACAAGGTTGTTCAAGTCAACCTAGGAGATGAAGACAATCCTAAACCCATCTTCATAAGTGACGGCCTGTCGCCTCCAGAGAAGAAGGATTTAATATCTCTTGTACAAGAGTATATAGATGTCTTCGCCTGGAATTATGAGGACATGCCTGGACTTGATCCTCAAGTGGCTATGCATCGCCTCAACATCAATCCGGACATGAAGCCTGTTAAACAACAGCAGCGACGGTTCCGTCCAGAGATAATGGAGGCAATCCAATCAGAAGTCAGGAAGCTTATTGACTCCGGCTTTATCAGGGAGGAACAGCATCCCGACTGGGTAGCCAACATCGTCCCCGTCGCCAAGAAGAACGGGAAGATCCGGATCTGCATCGACTTCCGTGATCTAAACGAGGCCTGCCCCAAAGACGAATTCCCATTGCCAATCACAGATGTCATGATTGACAATACTTGTGGATTCGAGCGAATGTCCTTTATGGACGGGTTCTCAGGATATAATCAAATCAAGATGTATCCCGATGACGAAAAGCACACCTCCTTCAGGACACCTCTAGGGGTATATTGCTACACCGTCATGCCCTTCGGTCTGAAAAATGCGGGGGCAACCTACCAAAGGGCCATGAATGCCATTTTCCATCGGCAGATACGCAAAACGGTGGAATGTTATGTCGACGACATCGCGGTGAAAAGCCGCACTAAAGGTGATCACATAGCAGACCTGAGGGTGGTCTTCGACATCATGCGGGCTCATCAATTGAAGATGAACCCCACCAAGTCCTTCCTGGGGGTAGCCAGTGGCAAATTCCTAGGGTTTGTTGTGACTTCCACAGGAATCCATTTGGATCCGGAGAAAGTCCGTGCTATCCAAGAGATGCAACCCCCCAGAAGCCTCAAGGAGCTCAGAGGATTACAAGGACGATTGGCATACATCCGCAGATTCATTTCAAATCTCTCCGGGAGATGCCAACCCTTCGCTAAGCTGATGAAGAAGGGCGTTTCGTTCATTTGGGACGACGCTTGCCAGCAAGCATTTGAGGAGATCAAGACTACTACCTCACCCAACCACCAGTCCTGGCGGCTCCGGTATCCGGAAAGCCTTTCCTGGTGTACGTCCGATCAATGGATCATTCTTTGGGAGCTCTACTAGCTCAGAATGATGACCAGGGGCGAGAACAAGCAATCTACTACCTAAGTAGAACGATGATCGGAGCCGAACATCGGTATAACCCGATCGAGAAGGAATGTTTGGCATTAGTGTTCGCCATTCAGAAAATGCGACACTATCTGGTGGGCCAAACCATAAATGTCATATCCAAAGTCAACCCCTGAGGTTACTTATGACAAAGCCTTCTTCACTAAATGGCCGGCTGGCAAAATGGGCCATATTGCTATCACAATATGAGATGCATTTTCTGCCACAAAAGGCTATTAAGGGACAAGCGGTGGCGGACTTCTTAGCTGAACACCCAGATCCCAGGGCAGCCAAACTCTACGAGGATCTCCCAGATGAGGTCGCCGAAGTCTGCCTAGCTCAGACACGTTCGAAAGTCAAGTATGGCAACTTTTCTTCTTCGACGGTGCATCAAGGGCAAGCCGAAGGGACACACAGTAGCGGGGTAGGAGTGGTACTCGTCTCCCCACAAAATTACGTGATTCCCCGAGCTATCTCGTTAACCGAGCCCTGTTCCAACAATGTGGCGGAATACAACGCTCTTTTGATTGGGATGCAATTCGCCGATGAGATTGGCGTTAAAAATCTCGATCGAGGCATACGGTGATTCTAAACTCATCGTCAGCCAAGTTCGCGGAGAGTATGAGGTCAGGCATGAAGATCTAGTACCCTACTACAACGCGACAATCCACATGGCCGAGAGGTTTTCAAACTTCTACATCGACCATGTACCGCGCAAGCAAAATGCGCATGCAGATGCACTTGCATCCCTTGCTGCCTCCTTAGCTCTTCCAGCTGGAGCAATGGAGAAGATATTCGTCTATAGCCACGACCTATACTGCCCAAAAAGTCCCCTCGGAGACTACCAGAGGTCAACGGGAGATCGTCGCGGTAAGGAAACACTTGAAGTGTCAACCGATCCAGAGCTTAAAGACTGGCGATTCCCCTACATTGATTTTGTCTTGTACGGCATCTTGCCCGAAGACACCAGGGAGGCGGCTGCCATCCGAAGGAAAGCCTCCAAATTCTACTACAATGCGATTTCGCGAACATTGTATCGTAGATCGCATGACGGGATCCTGCTCCGGTGCCTCTCATCAAAAGAAGCCCACGAAGTGTTGAAAGAAGCCCACGATGGTACGTGTGGAGCTCATCAACCTGGCCCGAAGCTGGCAAACCGACTCCAAAGATTGGGTTACTACTGGCCCAAGATGGTTGCCGATGCTGTTGCCTATGCCAAAAGATGTCACGCCTGTCAAATACATGGCGATTTCATCCATCAAGCACCAGGATACCTCCACTCTACGACCTCTACCTGGCCGTTCGAAATGTGGGGGATGGACGTGGTTGGTCCTATCAGCCCACCATCATCAAAGGGACATCGGTTCATCCTAGCGATAACCGATTACTTCTCAAAGTGGGCCGAAGCTATCCCTTTGAAAGAGGTGAAATCTTCTAACGTGATCAAGTTCGTGAAACATCACGTTATTTACCGGTTCGGTGTGCCTCGGCGGATTGTCCATGACAATGGACCCCAGTTCATCAGCCAGGCTTTTCAGAGATTCTGCGCCAAGTTCAGAATCCAGAGTGTGTCATCAACGGCATACTATCCGCCCGCTAACGGCCTCGCAGAAGCTTTCAATAAGACTATTGGCAAGCTTCTCAAGAAATTCGTCTCGAAAAGTCAACGAGACTGGGACGATAAGTTGGGCGAATGCTTATGGGCCTATCGCACGACTGTGCGAACCCCAACTAAAGCCACGCCATTTTCCTTGGTGTACGGATGCGAAGCCGTCCTTCCACTGGAAATCCAAATTCCATCTCTTCGCGTCGCCTTGACAGCGGAAATGACAACAGAGGAGAAGCATCGACAGCGACTCCAAGAATTGGAAGCCTTGGACGACAAGCGTCTGCAGGCCCAACAACAAATCGAGCTTTACCAAGCTCGTATCACCAGAGCCTTCAACAAGAAAGTCAAATCGCGAACTTTCAAGAAAGGCGACCTCGTCTTAGCCGTCCGAAGACCCATGGTCATGACGCACAAGACGAAAGGAAAATTCCAACCCAAATGGGAAGGACCGTTTGTAGTAGAGTCAGTCTACTCAAATGGATCGTATCGCCTCATAACCTCAAATGGCGATACACTCATGATGCCAATCAATGGCAAATTCCTGAAGAAATACTATCCCTAGATGGCATTCTTCCACCGATCAAGTTAAAAATACACCTCTGATCGGAACATCCAACGCCTCCGACGGCTAAGGATAGAGGAAAATGTTGGCTTTTAAGTCCAACATAAGTCTTCGACAACTCATCATGCTGAGGGGAATAGCATGGCTAGCCCAACTCAAACGGTAGTTGGTAAAGGCATGTCAAACCCGTTGACAGCTGAGGATTTGCTAAAAATCCTAAGGGACACGTTCCCATTTGATCCGACGCCTCCGACGGCTAAGGATAGAGGAAAATGTTGGCTTTTAAGTCCAACATAAGTCTTCGACAACTCATCATGCTGAGGGGAATAGCATGGCTAGCCCAACCCAAACGGTAGTTGGTAAAGGCACCTCAAATCCGTTGATAGCTGAGGGTTTGCTAAAAATCCTAAGTGGACTTGATTCCACTCTTCCCTCCAAAAATCCCTTACCAATTCTCATCCATAGAATGGTAGGACCACAAAATGCAATCATTACCATGTTAACACTATACCTCTGGTAATGAATACTCTTTGTCGAGTACAACCTGGCTTGTTAACTCTGCATAGAGTAACAAACTCTCAAATTTGCCAAGTTAACACTATACCTCTGGCACCTCAAATTCCACTTGTCAATTCTCATCAATAGAATGACAGGTCCTCAATTGCTCCTATCGCAAGCAAATTCTTGTCAAGTTAATATCACACCTCTGACAAAACTACTGTTTAAAGTTAACATTACACCTCTAAGCGGTACCTCGAGTGCCTGTCAAGTTAATACACACCTCTGACAGTCACCTTTCTTCAGACTTCCATATCGAAGCTGAAATGGACGATGCCAAGTTAACACTACACTTCCAGCATCCGAGTCATTGCTAAGTTCAACAATACACCTATGGCTATGACCTTTCCTCGACTTCCTTGTCCAAGCCGAGATGAACGATGCCAAGTTAACACTACACTTCTAGCATCCGAGTCATTGCTAAGTTCAACAATACACCTATGGCTATGACCTTTCCTTGACTTCTTTAAGCCGAGACGACTAATGCCAAGTTCAACATTACACCTCTAGCATTACTATCACTGTTAAGTTAAACATCACACCTATGACAGTGACACCCTCAGTTTTCCCAAATAAAACTGAGATGCTGATGAGTTAGGTTAATATCACACCTCTAACTCACGTCCTTGTCAAGTTAATATTACACTTCTGACAAGACTACTTCTAAACCGTTAAGTTAATATCACACCTCTAGCGGTAAAAATCTTACTAGATTCCCCACGAGTCTAGTTTCATTTGATATTCTCCCCAACCGAGTATCAAATTCATTGGGAGGCATTGTTGGTTAACATTACACCGATAAACAATGCTTCCATCAAAATCCCCAGCTGATCTTAAATCAAGTTAATCCCAAATCCTTGATAAAAGTTCACCTTCTCTGGGGGTACGCACTCCACTTGTCACTTTCTTTTATAAAGTGGCGGGTCCACCAAAATCATTCTTTTGCTTCTAAAACAAAACGTTCAAGACAACAGAAAGAGGCAAAAAGAAAAGTGTCACTTTTATTCATATCCAAACACATGAAAGTGATACAAAACGCTCTCTTATACAATAAGATTGAGTGTTACAATTAAGGAGTACAAAGAAGTCCCTCTCCCTCTCTGAGGCCGTACTCACTCCTTGAAGCCGCATCTGATCCTAAGTGCATGATGTCTGAAGAATTGGCGATTTGAACCGGTTGCACTTTGATGCATGACGCCAACTTCGAAAGCGCCCTAGCTGACCAAGCCAAGAGCAATGGTGTTCTTGAGGTCCGGTGGCAACAGAAGGTCCTGCAACCCTTCGTTCAGGCGCGTCTCTTTCCCTAGTAGACCATCCAACAAACATGGTCACTCTTGGGGTGAGAGAGGAAGTTTAGGAGTCATCACAAAGGATGCCACCCTCCACTAGGTCCAGCGGCAACAGAGAGTCCTGCATTCATCACCATCCCTTTCCCCAGCAGGCCATCCAACGGAATGTCCTTGATGTCACTTCTGGGGTTGGAGAGGAAGAGGATCTTTCCGCCACCGTAACCGCCGGACCACCCTCGCCGATACTCAGCCTATCCATCTCTTGCACCAGATCTGAAGAGACCTTGGCGAGGGTTGGGTCCTCGTCAGAGATATAATTTAATCTCTCACAAACGACGAGGACCATAATTTAATCTCTCACAAACGAACGTGGAGCAAGTTCGCCAGCCGGTATATTCTTTCTGGGGCCCAGCAAACCTGAAAAAGGACAAGCAAGCCTACCTGCAAAGAATAAGCAAGAGAGTCAGAAAATCTGGAACTCAGTACATTTTTTAAAGGAAACTGAGTAACAGAACGCGGCAGCCATTCAAGACTTCAGACGCGGGAATGACCCGCACAGTCAAACAGACGCAAGTCAAACTGCGCCACGCATAGGATTCAAACGCGGCCTCAGTTTGTACCCGCGCCTAATGCACCAGACGCAAAGAATTTCAGAACGCCAAAAAATTGCCATCTCTCTGTTGGGTGAACAGGAGTTGCAAGATTCAGGTCTGAAACGCGCCAAGGCAGTAAAACGCAATGGGCAAAGCCAGCGTCAAGCGCCTGCATTCAGAGAAGTCAAGTCACTGGCACAAATTCCAGAGGAGGAATGCACCGGGACTTCATTCAGATGATCATGCCGAAGTTCAGGCTATGCACATCATCGGGGACATACCAGCAGAGACCTCTGGCCAGAGTTGGCCTCTCTGCACCCAAACGCAGGCGTCCAAGATGATCCGAGAGGGGGTTCTTCTTGAAGAGACCAAACCGAAGCGTGAGAGCTCTGGGTCATCTTCATCCTCGGAATTACCTTCGTCCATGGAGACGGAGTCCCTATCAAGAAACTCTTTTCTGAAGAAGGTGGGACTTCTCAGAGCAATCCAAGAGAAATAATCCAAGCTTGGATTATAGAAGGGAGCGCACCCTATTTATAGGCAGGCCCTAATAACTGCCATTAATGAGGCGTTAATTGAAACCGTCACGCACGATTGTCAAAGCCCAGTGAAGGATTGACGCGTGGAACGCCGCTTTGGGAACCGTCGCAAGCGCCGGTTTTCAACCGCCCGCATCGGTTTTGCGTCCAAGGGCAGTAACTCCTGAGTCCAATAAGGAGTTGACGCGTGGATAACTGCCTTGGGAATCAACGGATGACTCGGAATCCCAATCGACAGTGAAGACCTGACGAGCAAAGATCTCCTAAAATCTTGAGTCAGATCACATTAGACGCAGATGGGAAAGCCGCGTCCCTTCAGCAGACAAGGCTGCATCTCTTGCGTCTGCCCGATCCGCGCAAGACAGATTTGCGTTATTCAGAGCTGCGTCTCACCTTGTGATTGACGCTGCGTCTCAGGGACTGACAGCCGCGTCTTACTTTACGGATCAATGCCGCGTCTCATCTTTTGATTGACGCGCATCTCATCAAGAAGACCGCGTTCCGATTTGTGATTGACGCCGCGTCTCATAAAAGGACTTAGTAGAATCTAAGTTCTTATGAATGATGACCGCGTCTCACTTTATGATTGACGCTGCGTCTCAGTAAAAGGACTTAGTAAAATCTAAGACTGACGACCGCGTCTCACTCTGTGATCGCCGCTGCGTCTCGTCAAAAGACTTCGTGAAATCTAAGTCCCCATATTGATGCCACGTCTCATTCTAACGGATTAATGCCGCGTCTCGCCAAGACCGCGTCTCATTAAAAGAACTTAGTCCTACCTAAGTTCAGTAATCACGACTAGTGATCAAGAGTTAGACTCATCCACAACAGGACAAAGAAATTGGGACAAAAGCTCTAAAGAAAACTTCTATTATATCAAGAAATGATAGAAGTGGATACAAACACTCTTAATAAATAGAGTGTCCCTTTTCTTTACAAAAAAAAAAAAAAAGAAAAGAAGGCTAAATGTCCTGGTTCGCCAAGGAACGGATTTGTTCCCTAAGGCGGTGAATCTCATGCTGGCGCGTCCTCTCAGCCTCCATGATAGCCCGGTCCCGCAGCTCCGCCTCAGATAAGAAACTTCTGGCAGCCAGCTGCATCCGCAGAGATTCCACCCTGGAAGATTGTAGGGATAGACTCTCTTCAGCACGCGCCGTAGCAGCCCGTTGCTCCTCAAGCTCCTTTTTGAGGGAAACAAGTTTCTCCTCATTTAGCGCAAACAACAGCTTCCGCCTTGGCGATAATGTCCCGAGTTCTGAGGATGACTGCTCCGTGCTCTGCACACTGAGCTCAGATTCCCTCGAATCTCCGGCTAATTTTTGAAATTCAGCCTTGGAATATTCAAGGTCACGGACCTCGGCAGTGATCTGCGCCTCCGCCTCCTGTCGCTCCCGTTCCTGAGCAGCTAGGAGCCTAGTCAGGATGGCCTGGGCCTCACCGGAAGAACCAGCATCTTCCAAAGATTCCAGCTCCCGCAGGTTATCTCCAAGTTGCTCTACCACCTGCAGGCATGCCCTGGCAAGTGAAGGGCCTCCCGCCAATTCGACGCTCACGGCCATATTTTCAAGAAGCCTCTGGGCGAACTGGAAGGTGCTGTGTCCACGGAAGATGAGATCAATACATGATCCCATCGAGGTGAAGAATTGTTGCACCATCTGACGTGCCAGCTCCCCCATGTCTTCACCACCTAAGAAGCTTCCCGACCCTTTTTCTGTCACGGGATAAGGGATATAGGGCGGGTCTTCTCGCACAAGAGCCGTGCCGGCCGTCGATGTGGCAAGAGCAAGACTACCCACTGGCGCTTCCTGGAGCGCTGCCTCTGCAGGAGCTTCCACGACCAAGGAAGGAGTTGTAAGCACAACCTCTTCAGAAACTTCCACCGAGGATTGAGCTGTGTGGCCTTCTGGAAGGGTGCCGATCGTCAGACTCCCCACCTGAGCCCCCTCAGTCAGAGCTGCCTTACTAGGTTCGAGGTCCAGAGGCGTCGAGTCCTGTAGAAGGGGAGTCTCCTCAGCTTCAGCAGTAGCCTTCTCCACCGGCGGAGTGAGAGCCTCCTCAGCCTCAATGGTTGTTTCCCCTCCTGGCAAAGGGGAAGGCTCCCCAACTTCAACAGCTACCCCCTCCGAGGTTATCTCAGCGGCCGAAGCCTCAATCCCCTTGGGCTGGGTCAACTCTGTTTCCATCGCCTCGACATGCGAGGAAGTTATACCTTCAGCAGGGATTATCGCCAGCGGTAACGCAGTCGATGATTCCCCCCGTATATTTTCTCCTCCGAGATGTGGAAGAATTTGCTCTGATCAGGAAGAGCGGGTTCATGGCCGTAGTCGACTTTATCTTCAAAGTCGCTTTCCGTATCAGACGCGGAAGACGACAGTTCAACGCAAAGGTCCTCGGTGACCGGGGCCTTGCCACCAATCACCCCAGTGGTAGGACTAGGGTCGATTATCCGAGCGCTGGAATGAAGACACTAGGAGGCCCTGACCGCTGTGCCTTGTCTCTCCCTTCACGAGCAGAAGAAGGCTCAGACCGAGCTGAGAACCCTGGAATTTGGACATTCCCTCCCACGAGCTGTACTTCCTCGTCAGCTATAGTGGTTTGTCAACCAATTCCCCCTCTTCCCGCAATCTTACAGGTCCCTCTGTGCGACCTAGGAGCACGGATTAAACGGGAGATTTTTATCCTCTGGCGGTTCCTCAACCATGATAAAGAGGTCTTCAGGACAGTCCTCAACTCCAGCAGAAATGCCTTCTGAGGGAGAGACTTCTGTTGCTAAATCCCTCCGAGCCCTCTTCGAAACAGGACCAGCAGTTGAGGTGGACCCCGACGACGCTTACTCACCAATTCTTGAGCCTTGGCGGTAGAAGGCCCCTCCTGTGGCCCTAGCTTGGTTCTACTCCGGGTTACTCGGAGCTCCTCTCTTGAGCCTCCCTCAGCTTCTCTCTGAGATGCTCTCTCCAGCTCTTTCTGGACCTTTAAATACTGGGTGATCATGTGCGAGCATTTGCCAGACTCCGACTGTGTTTTGAGATAGGCATTATGCCCTCAATACCCGTATACCCGGGGCAAAATCCGGTGACTGGTTTACCCGAGAATACCAGGTGCAGAAAGTGAAGCTGGTAAGGTTCTTCGGCTCCTCGACGGGCAAACGGAAAGTTGCCTCTGTCCCCCAGCCACGCTATAATACCAGGCTCGAGCACCTTCGCACAAATTCCCATTGAAGGCAAGTTGTGTATTCGGATTGCCGACATAAAGCTGAGCATAGCCAAACTGTCGGGCAAAACGACTTGGCATATACGGTTCGATAGTGCAGGAAGTCCCTTGGCGAAACAGCACATATCCTGGTCGTATATTGATCAACCACCGGAAGACTCCCGCAGACAGTTGGGTGAGGTCATCCCGACCTATAGAATCAGTGAATTGCTCACCAAAGGATGCACCAGGAATTCCAGGGAAGCAGCGGTTGAGCTGGTAATTGGCGGCATTTGAGAGACGTCTCCGATATAATATATATAGGTGTCACTCCAATCGAGTCTTCCAGCCGCCTCACAAAAGGGACAGGACTCGTACTCCCACGCGCCGTTGTCATCAGAGAAGGGCAATGCATCACGTACCAGGCCATGAGATACGTGTAAGGCAACTCCATTCGGGGGTTGGGGCGCCTTGCCGTCGGGTTTCCCTCTGAGTCAACATACGGCTTGCCTTGAGAGTCGACAGTCCTTGGAGCCTCGCATAGTCTCTTGGCTAGCGCCCGCAACCCGCTCTGAATGCCAGCCGCCACGGCCGGAAGAAGGGCTATAGGACGGCCATGGGCCAAGAGCACTGCTGGGTACACCACGTCGGCAATAATGACTTCATGTGGCCGTGTAGGTACCACGCAACGCTTCAACCACAGCATCAAGAAGCCCGCCAACAGCGCTCGACTAGATATAGAAGCCCGGGCCCGATGATGATAGCTTTCGAAAAGCATATCAGGTTCGAAGCCGTCCTCGTTCGACCCAGTGGTGTAAAAGCCCTCAGAAGCTTGTGCAACCATGTCGTCAACTCCCTGTTCAGAGAGGGGAGCCAGTCGGGTTATCGAATGATCCTTCTTGCTGACATTGCTGAATAAGTAATTGGCCCAGGATAGATGCCTAACTCCATGCGTCCTCCAACCGGTTACCTGACCACAAATATGGAAGTGGCACATCACTTCCCAATAGGTCTCGTACACCTCAGGGGAATCCTTCTTTATAAGGTCAAGCTCCCTAGCAGTCGGGACATATTCTTCATAAGGGAACTCCCCCATCACCAGCCCCGAGACCTCATGCAACTCATGCAGTGCAAGGCCCATTTCTCCAACCGGGGTAAAGAATGTCCCCGTCTGAGGGTTGTAGCGCTCCAAGATCCCGAAGAAGTTGTGAGAGCTCATTGGGATGCCCCATTGTACGGCCCTGACTGCTGAGTATAATCCCACGTGCTCAAGCAGATCTCCAAGATCGGAGAGGGCGAAACCCACCATCCTGCCCCACCAAGAATTCTCCGTGGAGTGGACCCATCCTGGCAAATGGGAACTTGGCCGGATAATCACCCTCTGCTTCTATGAACGAGTTGAGGAAGGTGGTGGCAAGCTGCGGGATCTCTCCGACTGGAAGCTCAGACTTGCGTGACCCGGGAAACAAGCCGAGGAACCGCCCGGTCATGGCAATCATGACGGTATAGTTCTGGGATTTGAAATTCCCAAGGGTAATCTCAGAGATATCCCGGGACACGTCCCACTTCATCTTCCGAAGGACGGACAGATGTTGGAGATAAGACAACGGGAGCATCCTCTCCATGGCTGGAAGGAAGTATCTCCTCTCCCCTATCTGACGGAGCCACCTGTAATTCCCGTCATACATTGGGTTGCCACCGTCGCTGACATCTCCAAAGAAGAAAGCAGGCTTCTCCAGCTTGATGTGGGTATCCGTTGCGAAGACTGCATCGGTCATGAGCACCCGAGAAGTCCTCTCATTAACATGGGCAATCATTTCCCTGCGAACTGGCGACCTGTCAGCAGTCACAGGTATGGTCCTTCGCAGTGCAAAAGTCAGACGGTGGTCGGCACCACCCACGCGGCCAAATGGTGCATCTTGGCAAGTGAACCTGAAACATGCGGCACTGCAAAAGAAAAACACTTGGTCAGATACTTTGCCAAAAATAAGGGAAGACGCTAAGTGTTCATAATTCAAAACGCAGCCGAGACATTGGACGCAGGAGTTATCATCCGCGTCCAGACCTGCGAACTTGCACCAAAACGCAGAAGAGATACTGGACGCAGGATTTTTCGAATCCGCGTCCAGACCTGCAAAGCTGCGTTCTGCAAACCAAGACTTATGAAAATTCTAAGTACTTGGACTCAAACGCCAGATTCTACAAAATCGGCGGTTGAAGACACAGAACGCAAGGATCAAATCCGCGTTCTGCAAACCAAGACTTGTGAAATTTCAAAGTGCTTGGACTCGGACGCCAGCGCCTGATGGCACAAAACGCGGCACAGAACGCATGGATCAAATCCGCGTTCTGCAAATCGCGTCCAGAGACCTTCACAATTAGAAATATTCTAAGTGAAGGACCCAGAGTGCAGAGTTCACCAGCGTCGGATCATCAGGCCCGCGCCCCGGTTATCATCTCAAGGACAGCGTCCGAGAATCAAACACGATCTTGTGTTAAAGGTCCTTAGGGTTCTATGAACATGTTTTAATGGCGGAACCCACACCGAAGGTGCATTTTTACCTCGGAAAAACCCTCCTGCGCAGAGGAAGCATCTCTCTCAGCCTCGGCGACGGTCGCCCTTGAGTCGATGCAGTCGGTTTTGTCTTGGGAGCCATTGAAGATCAAGAAATCCGAGCGAGGAGATGAATAGTTGAACAGAGAAGGAAGTTCTTTTTCTCAGAGAATGCGTTCGTTCGGAGAAGAAGATACATCTCTCTAACTGTTGCCTTTTATAGGCACAGAGATTCGCGAAGATACGCAGCGTTTGGCCCAATAAACGCTGCAGCGAATCGCTGCTGACGCGTGGAGCCAAATCATTGTTTGAACAGGGAAGATCATGCGTCGCGACCCCCCACAAGTCAGAAGTTGACACGTGGAGCAGTTCATTTTGAACGGGGGATCCGCGCGCCAAAAGGCGAAATCTCGCCGTTTCCCCAGGCCAGCTGGCGGCGTAATCATGACATGGCACAGGTGCGCGCCCCAAAGTACGCGGCTCTTCGGTGGACATGCCCCGTCAGCATCATCATAAATGCACCCAGAAAATCGCGTCTGCATTTCAAGAGATGCGTCTCTCCAAAGTCCGCGTCCCCTCAAACAGGCCAAACATCGCGTCTCGCTAAGAAGTCGCGTCTTCAAAGCAGTCTCTGCTTTTTCAAAAGAGAACCTGCGTCCAGTCTCCTGCTTCTGCAAGTCAGTTCAACAGTACACTGACGCAAACAGACAACCAACCACTCCCGGCCAAAGCGCACCCGTGACAGACTAAAAGCAATCGGGAGGTCTAGACTGTGTATCTAGACACTCAACACGATCAACTCTGACGTCTTCAAAGAGTTCAACAGTACACTCACGAAGACCAATTCC